>PPHD01020310.1:0-13706 GCA_002909625.1 Bambusicola thoracicus
CCTTCTAATTTTACATACTTTACATATCCTGCAATGGACCTGAAGAAACGAATTCACTGTGATTTACCGTAAGCATAAACGACTACGAGTTTCAGCATGGTAAGAAGCAGGAACAAAACTGGTTCAAAAAAACTGGTAAAACTTATATTCAGTTACAATCAAAAGCTCAGAATTCTTTTTTAAATACTATTTGTTCCAGGAATGTGGTATTATTATGCAACTAGCCCACAGAACAGCTATAGTAATAGTAATATCAGTAATAGTAAGATCAGTAATAACAGAAACAGGGAAAATCATGCCTATAATAATAGTAGTAGTACTGTTTTATTTAAAAAAAGAAAGATAGTTCTCTTGTCTCAAGCATCCTGGCTGCATTTTTGAAATATTTGCTGTATTTTATTTCCCAAATGGAGAGAAAGCATGAAAGTTACTCATCTGTT
Source organism: Bambusicola thoracicus (assembly GCA_002909625.1). Classification (NCBI taxonomy): domain Eukaryota; kingdom Metazoa; phylum Chordata; class Aves; order Galliformes; family Phasianidae; genus Bambusicola; species Bambusicola thoracicus. The sequence continues at coordinate 441 of PPHD01020310.1, forward strand.
CTATGCAATTGATTGGTTGGAGCAAATTACAGAAAGTAAATAGACAGCGTGGCCAATCACTCTCATGTTTTCTACTGCAGGTTTTAAGGTAGGGTTCCTACTGTTTTGGGACCAAGAAATGAAACAGCGGTACTTCCATGTCTTTTCCCACACCTCATTAAGTAGCCAAGGCATTCAAACAATTAGCCTGGGTGTTACTGGTATAATGGCTACTTACACTTATAAGTAGGTGGTTTTTGTTTATTGGTTTTATACATTCTTCACAAGAATTAAAATTACTTGTGCTTACAAAACCTAATCAGGATCTCTTTATAACAACCGTTACCCTGTCAACAACTCAAACATTTAAACCATAATCTCTCCTTTGTAGATGTAACCACAAGCTTCTGAACCTCTGTCTACCTTTAATTCTAAAATGCTGTTACAGTTTCAGTGATAAATATTCCTTTCAAACCTTCCTTCCAAACACTCGAATGTTTTTAACTGGACTAGAGGTAAGCAGCTTCTTTTTCCAGTAACTGTTTCTTGCTTTCTACATTATTATTTTCTCACAATTACTACATACGTGAAGGCTTCGACTTATTTTCCTGTTGGCTTTTTGTTCTTAACTAATTGTGCTTCACTATTCTCTCCCTTTTCTTTCTTGCTAGTTGCTTGCCTATGTTACTTCTAACTTCTCTCTAAGAACATTTTTTCTCACTCTTCTTTGTTTAGAGTTCTGGCTTTCTTTATGTAGTCTTTACCTTACTTAACTAGATTGATAGGAATGACTGAGAACACTGCTCTGAAGAGGATGCATAAGACTGAAATTATTCTTGGGTCTACTGCTAGGACCACACGCTATAGGACTGAACATCCACCCCTTGCTTACTTCAATTCCCTCATCAAGATGGTGCCTTTAAGCTGCTGCAAAATGAAAATCATATGATTCAAGAAAGCATATTTTCATGCCGTAGATAAATGAATGCTCCAGAAAGACAGGATGATGGAGAAATATCAGAACCAGGCTCATTAGAGAATGTGAAACTTCAAGATAACGAGGCACCCAGATGTGCCAAAGAATTCAGGAAAATAAACAGTTTGCTTTTGAGAAAATATAAAAGAACTTTCTTGAATGTGCTCATTACCTTAAATTTAGGAACAAATCTGGCAAACTCCTGGTGCCAGTTGTTAAGAGTAGATGCAGGCGAGATTATTAAGAAAGGTCCCCAGATGTTCTCTCTCTGCAATATACACATTAAAATAATAAACAGACATCCATAAATTAACTGGGGGGAAGGAACACGGAAATAGTTTCATACAGTATTGCAACTGCTAAGTAACAGTTGCTATGTAAGATAGAACTATACACAGTGTAATAAAATTTCCACCCAGAACAGCAGGGCAACAGAGAATCAAACAGAGCAGACCAGCTACATTGTTCCCAGAACAAGCACCACCACTTTGACTTGGCTTGTTCATTTTTTTTTTTAATTTTTATTTTTTCAGAAAGTTGCCACCTCCACATTAGTAGCAGCCTCTGTCATTCTGGGAGGGAGGGAAAAAACACCAGGTGGTATTGGAAAGCTTTGCTCCACCACATCACAACAGAATATCTTCTTGTGGAAAAAAAAAAAAAAAAAAAGGATGAATAATTGGTGTATTGGTATAAGCTGGTCTGCACAAGGGAGAGCAGGAAACATTAAAAGCCCTATAAATACTTCCAAAAATCTCAAGTTGCAACAGGGAGACAAGCCTATCTAGTTGTTATCCCTTACATACAGATGAGCTTAAGAGCCTTTGGCTCTTGGCTTCCGATGTTATGGTGGATAGTGTCATCAAAAGTATACCAAAACCAACATAAACAATTGCGGACTACGGCCAATCATTTGGTCACTAATCCAGCTACTTCTGCTCTCGGTACCACCAGCTAATATCTCCAATTTAAGGCAAGTAGCTGGATGTCACTTTTTCTTTTTTTTTCCCCCCTAAACCCATCTACCTCTTTCTATACATATATTTCTGCAGTAAGAAGAAAGCTCATGTTGCTTTTTCTGTTTTGTTTATCTGTCCTGGCACAGAAGAATCACTGTGTCTCAAAAAACAACAACAACAACCACCACCACTACAATTAAGTACGGAAAACCATGCTAATTGTCTTAAAGGTCAGAAGTTGGAATTTAGGCTTCACTTCATTCTACAAGTCTCTCTGATTTGTAAAGGCCAGTGAATCATTAAGTCAGCAACTTGTTCTGTCACCAAGCTTTTATGATCACTGCATATGAAATGATGTTACTCTGTGAATAAATGAAAATCCTATTTTTATATAATCATGCATAATATTTTATATATACGCACAAACATATATAGTCATACACACATAGGAACTTTTAAAGGTACAACTTTAAAACAAATGGAAATGCCATAGATAAAATGCCTTTTAAGGCACTCAAGCTTTATAATCATCAAATGTGAAAAGTATGCATTTTCTATCAAGTATTCTGACCAAGAAAAAGCTATAATCTACTTACTTCAGCCAGATGTGCAAGAAGAGCAATACTTTGTACTGTTTTACCCAAACCCATTTCATCTGCCAGGATTCCATTGATGCCCTGCAAAAAATCCATAAATTTACACTTTCATCTTACTACTTTTTTATCCATGCAGGACTTCAAAAATGAAGCAACCTACTTTCTTTTAGGTCTTCTACTGAGAGACATTTCACATCAACGGCGCTTTCATTCATTTCTAGGCCATATTTTTTTTTCCCCTCAGTCTCTCCACACATCACGATCACACTGCAAACTGGATATGCCCAGGGGCAACACTGTCTGCAATTTAAAATCTGCCCAAAGCCTGAAATTGTATGCATTTCTGAGAAGCAGGAGTCTTTGCAGTGTATAATCTAAATGATAAGCAGTTCTGCGAATTTCCACATACGGAATCTTGAAATTTATGTTCCGTTCAAAGTCAAGGATTCTGATGGGTGGTTTACATAGTATTTTCATTTCTCCTAAAAATACTGCAGATGCAGTATACGTGGTCTATTTTTAAAACTAGTTAATTTTTTTAACAAGTTTCTTCTAATTACTTAAATTATCCTAGAAGTTCAAAAATCTGCAAGATGTACTAAGATACCTGCTCATACAGGTTTGCCAGCCAATTCATGCCTTTCAGCTGGTAGCCTTTCAGTTTTCCATTGAAAATAGTAGGCTGTGGAATATCTTCCCCTGCCCGGATAGATGGATTTGCTAAACTGTAGCTCTCTCCAAAGCCAGTACCAGACTTGTTAGCAGCCCGTAAAGCAGCCGCTCGACTTTCCTTTGCATCTTCATCAAATGATCTAGTCTAAACAAGAAAAGGAAAATAGATCTAAGGTTATGAACATGTTAACTCAACAAGAAAACGTATAGTAAAAGGTTTTACTCTTCACGTTAAGACACATGATGTTTGCCAGAAACTAATGGAAAACAAGCCTGTTTCCAGATATTTTCTTTTTTTACTTGCTTGAACACAGAAAGGGGCAACGGAATTAAACAAACCTACTAGACTTGGCTGCTATTAAAGATTCTGGTTTTGGTATCTTTACCAATTACTCTGCTTTTTCTTTTATTCGTGCATTCAAAACATACATACCCGGGCCTGATGAATCTGGTAAGCATCCTCAGCATTCTTCAGAGCTTGGGCCTTGTAATAGTTACTATCTGAAAACAACATTTCCATGTTAGAGCTTCGCAGAATCAACAACCCAAGCTAAAAAAATAATCAGATAAGCTTCAGTAATTACAGATGGGCTTCTTATATGGACGGAATTTTATGCTTGACGTTGTAAATGTGTTTAATAATATAAATAGTACTGTAAATTTCAGAAGTGCATAGGAAGGACTGTGGATAAATTGCCTACCATAATCTTCCTGGGTGATGTTGACCACTACTCCTCCTCCAATATCAATCTGCCTTTGGGTAGAGCTATCTTCCAGTTTGCGTAGGATTTCCTCCTGTATTCCATCATGCCCAATATCTCGCTTACGACTCATAAAATGGGCATATAATTCAGTTTGTGTGATCAGGAAGTTAAGTTTTCGCTGCTGCCTTTTAGCCTAAGAAAAGAGCATATACCAAGATCACAGGTAAAAAAAAAAAACCAACAGAATAAAGATCTAGTGATTAAAATACAGTTAAAGAAACAAAATGTTTTAATCTAATAAAATGACAATCTGTGTATCTAGGTTTTACTATGCACATTATTTTGATAAAAAATGCCAGGACGTCAGCTGCATACAAAAAACTAGCCACCACCATGAACACCTATATTAAAATATAACATTGATACAAATAAAATATTCTTTTAAGTTATATAATCATGGCAAAGAACACCAACATCTCCTAAAAGAAAGATTAAAGGCTTTGTTTAGACTGAAAAACTTAAAGATTAGTAAAAAAGAAAGAGCAACATAGAGGTCTACAACAGAAGAACCAAACAGTTAAAAAACTCACACTACAATCATAGCAGGTAACTCTAATATTCTATTATTAGTAAGGAGAACTGTGAAAGAATACATTAAGCATCTGAGATATTGTAACAGTCTGGGCTTCAGCAAGATGCTGCAGAAACTGTTCATTCTTAGATTCTGGCTAAAAAAATGCCACAGTAAGATCTGCCCAGTAATTTAAGCCACACAATGTTTACAAATTTGCAAGAATTGAGAAAAACGCAATACATAAAAGCATGATCTAATGATTCTAGCATTAAACTAAACAGAAGGTATTCCGATGATTCAACCTCAGCTCACTACTGAACACTGAAGGTAAAACTGTAAATCCACCAAATAATTTTGGCAATAATTTTTTTTTTCTTAAATACAACCCTTATCACTAAGAGAGTCAGTGGATCGGTCACTTGGCCAACACCAAAAGTGATCACAGAAAAATTCTCAATTCTGCAGGCCCCCAAAAGTCCTGCTCACATTCTCTGCAAGTTTTGATGCTAGTTTATTTTTTCTGCTGTAAAACATCAATGTGAATGAAAAGCTGACTTGACCTCTGTCTTCAGAAACATGTACAAATCATCACAAAAGGCCAGCAAGAACTAACACTGAGTTATGTATGTGTCAGCGAGACACACGGTGTTCATCTAATCCCTTATTCTATTTCAATCACTTGTAAAGAACTTAGGTAGTTCAAAGGCTTCTTATCGTCTCTAGCTAGTGTTTAGAAGAATCATGTAAAGAACTTTAAAATAAAAAAGAAATACATGCAATATTATTGAAACAGAATAAACAACTGAACTTAATAGCCCAGACTTAGAAACTCAAATTATTTGGTCATTTCTGTGTAACTCAAGAAATTAATTATCAGCAACCTGTGTTTTTGCTTTACCTCTCTCATCTCCTCATCCAGCTTGCGTTGCTCCAGAGCCTCTTTCTCAGCCCGTTTGCGATGTTCTTTTTCTACCTTTTCATATTTTTTCCAATAGAGAAGCATCTCCTTGGTAAGACGACGTGCCCGTGGTAGAGTTTCTTTACAGTTTTTCTGGGCCTGGAGAGCAGCTCGACGTACCTCCCTCATGCACTGATGAGCAAGCTAGGGAGCAATAAGGTTTGGATGGAGATGAAAGATAGGTAGGTTTAAAGAAAACTAGCAATGCACGTTACATTTAATTGCAAACAAATCTGATCCTTCAAAGAGAAAAACTATGATACTTTTCTCAGCAGTTAGACTTCTGAAACGATGAGAGAGAACATAAACGTCCAAGAACTTCCTGAGATGCATACAAAAAAACAAAGCCTAAGACAGCTGCAGCACAGCACAGTACTTAAAAGGATTGATCTGGTGGGTAGATCTTTGAAAGGTACTCCAGAGACCAGAGTTTAAGGCCTGACTGCAACTGTGACTCTACCCCAAACATTTTTCTGTGGCACACACTCTTTCTCACTCTTTTAATAAGGCTGCTGCAATGGCAATATTGGTAGCACACAATCACGTTCACATGTTATTATACTGAAAAGCAGGGGAGTATCCTACAATTTTCTTACCATCTCATAAAAAGCATACTAGTGTCATTTTTCAATCCAGCATATATAAATTAATGTCATTGTCATAATGGTCAAAATTGCTGGGTTTGATGTTTGTGACAGTTGTTTTTTTCCTCCGCTGAAATTTGCACATCAATAATTCCATCATACAGAGATCGCAAATGATCAAATAAAATGAAAACAAAGGAAAAAAGAGTGTAATTTCAAACCCTTTAAGTCTGCTGCATCACTTGCTTGCTAAAATACAGTTTGTGATATCTACGAATACAGTAATTGCAGAATATTTGTCCAGACATCAAAAAGAAATCTAGCCTCTGGGTAAGGATGCCCACAGTGAAGTAGATCCTATTTCTTGTATTCCTTACAGAGAAAACATTCCCATTCTTACTAATGTATATATGGAACGTAATGTTTCCTATGTCATCTTATGTCTGATGATTATTAGCCATATACTTGATTATTTTTTTCATTAGGCATATAAATGAATTACACACTTGAGTGTAACACTTTAAAAATGCTTTGAAAAGCATCACCAAATGTTCCTACAGTAAAGTCTTCTTGGTAGAAATAACGACACTTCTCAGAGACTACTCCAGTGAGGAAATAAATTCCTTTGGCAATCACTTAACAAAAAAAATGTTCCATTTTTAATCCTAGTTCCTATATAAGTTTGCCTAAATGAACACATTTTAATACTTCCAAGAGCCCCTCTGATTTACACATGAATGCTTAAAACAGCAAATTCTAGCTACTGGATAGGTGGGCAGTTCAAAAGCTAATGAAGTATACTGAAGTCTTTAATTTATTGTACCAAAAATCAGTAAATAAAAATGAATATAGTAAATCTTACAAAAGCCAGTGAGATTTCAGGACATTTATGTTGCTTGCTTCCTCTACTGCTTACGAAACACACCAATATGATACATTTAAAAAATGAAAAGCCTTATACAAATTACTTACGTACAGTTCTTTCTCCTGTACTGTACTGCTAGAATCATCAGTAAGAAACAAAAGAGTACAGTTCGCTTATTACATTCAATACAAGTATCAGTATCAAGCTGAACACTTACCTTTTTGCTGTTGGTAAGGAAAAGGTTGCGTGCTGATGCTTTTTGTTTGTATGCCTATAAAAGAACACATTCTACAATTACTTGATGGGTAATAGCTGCACAGTACTTTCAACGATCACTATCCAGGCTTAAGCTGTTAGATTTGCCAGCCTCAGCCATGCAATCCATTGCATAATTGAGTACATGTTCCGTAACTGTTTTCAGTTCTGATGGAAACACCTTCCCTCTGTCAATGTTCAACACGTGTATAAATGTATTCCAGCTCCTGAAGGAAGTATTTAAAGAAAAAATCCTGAAAAAGGGGATGTTTTAACTACCACTTCTGTAAAGCAGGATTATCCTATTCCACTGTCAACACTAAAACAAACAGAAGATGTTCCCACTGTTCCCCAAAGATGTTTAGAGTTAAGGCAAATTATTCTATACATGTGAACAAAATCAGTCATTTGAAAAAACAAGGTCTAGAACACTGCACATATCCTTTGCACAGCTTATATATTCATAAAGAATGATACAACTATCAGTCATACTCAACTCACTAGAAATTCAGTCTGTTAACAGCACACTGTAAGATTCGCTGATCACATCTCACAACTAATGACAGTGCATCCAGCTATCTCAAACGTGCCTGAAGCTTGTCCTATAAATGACATGAAGCTTTCCCTAGTCTGTTTCTTAAGTAAGTTTCAAAACACATGTATGCTGTGATGATTGAAACATGCCTCTCCTGAACTTAAGCACTAGTCCTGAATATTGGTTTGCTTTACATAGGTATCCCGCAGATTTGTAGGAATACCTCCTTGAGTTTATTGTACTGTTCATAGAAATGGCTTAGATAGCCAAATGAAAGCAACACACTGCGTGATCCGTTGGTGCTAAGAAATCAGAACTACACTTTGCTACAGGTTGCAGAATATCAGTTTGACCATCACTGACACCAGAAAATCACTAAGTTATTTGTTATCCTGCTTTCTTGCTATCATCAGTGATGTAGTGCCATCAACCAAGCTCACCTTTGGCAACTCCTTTTTAACAATGCTAAGCCACACTTTTCGCCGACGAGCGTTAAGTTGTTCAATAGACATATGCTTTTTCTTGGACCCAGGTGGTGGTGTGTCATGAGAAAACTTGGCAAAAACTTTGGTCTGGTGATGGTGGTGTTCTGGTGACTCCTCTGAAGAGAGATCTTCATCCCGTCTCCTCTTTTTCTTTACTTTTTTCAACTTTCCTGCAAGATCGACCATTAAATCATCGTTTTTTTTTCCCTATTTTGGTGACCTTCTGCATTTAGTCTGACATCTCTCCTAACTAAGCTATCCAAGCCACTTTATGTGTGGAACCAACTAAAAAGTCAAACTTACCTATGCCTGCTAGTTCTAGTACCATACACTTATTTCTTTATGGTTCTGCAACTAACTCCTATGGCATGTTTCCCTTCATAAAAAGTATTCATTAGGAATTAAAATATCTGATCTGGTATAATGCTTCTTGTCCTGTGGTAAAATTATACTTACAGACAAGTAAAGGACATTTAAAAGTAACAACATCAGCACTTGGTAGATGTCTCAAACTATTGTGAAAGTGACTGACATCTTATCATTCATTGCAAATACAGCTTTCAGAGGAAACTACCAGATGCTCTGATCAGATAATAAATATACTATTTGAGAGTATGAAAAATCACGGACACTACAAGATTAGTGGAAAAAAAATACAGCATTAAAAGAACTTACAGAAAGATAGGAAGGATAGGGGGAAACCCAAAATAGCCTTCTTAAAACACAGCTCAAACATGAGTGCTTGCACTACAGAGAATTCACCTTACATTGACAGTTCACAGCCTTCTCTTCCTGCTTCCTTACAGATCTACAGATGCTGTCAGTTCAGTCATGAAAGGAAACTGTACCTCCTGGCAAGCATGCAGCTGAAAAACTCCAGCTGAGAGGTTGCAGAAGTAATTCTATTTTAACTCACATTGGACACCAATTCCAAGCTCCCTCTAATTTCCAGAAAACAATCTCATTTCCTACCATTTCTTATTCACTGGAACAATTACATATTCAGGAATAACTCTATCAGTTGCTGGGTAGGTTCTTATACTTTTCTAAGAACTATCAAGCTTTCAAAGAAAACGAGCAAATGATACACAGCAATATTCATGGATTCTGAAACATAGCCAAACAATGCTATGAAATAGCTATGAAGTACTTATCACATGACTCTCATTCTAGATCCAGAGGTCCACAAAGAAAATTTAAAACCATGACCTCACAATTTAAACTGTCTTTTTTTACCCTAGCTCTTCAGAGGCCAGATAAAGCACAGTATTTTCTGAATTCTTTGATAGAATCGGCCATTAGCTTTTCAACCAAAACTCAAAGGTCTGGAGTAAGTTCAAACGTGAATGTTTATTCAAAGTCAATAATACAAGAAAGGAGTTTAAATCACAGCAACTATCAAATAACACAAGGTGAGTGACTTTACCTTTTAATTTCTTCTCTTCTTTAAACTTCTTTTTCTTGGGCCCGACCAGGTGGCGCTGCTGCTCATAGTAAGGATCATACGTAGACAGCAGTCCTGCACTGTAGTACTGGTATTGCTGCAACTGAAGTAGATGTAAATGAGCACACTAATACAAACCAGATACAGCAGATAGCAGCAATAGCAGATAAACAAGTTCACATATTGACTGTAACTAAGATATCAATAAATGTACTTCCCCATATTTAGCATTGCTATCAAGGATTGGAGGCTCTGAAGTGAAATCACTTGCCCACAGGTGGCCTCCAAGTTCTACAGAGGGAACCAAACCCACACAGTTAAATAAGACAGGAAAAGCATGCAGTGAAGCTTACACTTTCAAAACATACCACTGCATCATTTTCCATACAGGTGCTGCCCAGCAAAACAGCACATTACATGCAACAGTCCAGTCGAGGACTCCCTACTCGTTTTGCTTGTATTCTCAAGTTACATACATGTCCTACTTTTATCACGTGAAAAGATATCAAAGGACAGGTTTGGGTAAAAGGCATTTAAAAGAACATTCAGGTTATCCTGTAGAAGTAGGTGACTAAGCAGTTTGGAGATTATAAAAAAAATGTAACATATTTCAAGTATTATTCAACTAAAATTCTAACGATCTATATACAGGCCATACACAGACATAGAAATTATGACCTGTGTGGAAGCTGGGTGTGTGAATGTTTGTGCAGTTACATGTTATTTCATGAAGCCAATGCAATCTGGGTTTAAAAGATAATGACTGAACAAAGAAAAGAAATGGACAGAAAGAAAGACTTGGGTGGGAGAAATATTTCTTCACTCTTCTGGAGAAATCTGAAGCAGTATGAAACAAAATGTCAACTCTTTGTTTCACACACATTCTCTGATAGCAGAACAGGATGACTTCCTTCATCTGAGACCCACTTTCAGTTGCAATTCAAAGCAGCAATGTTTGTTTGCTTTTTTTTGTAAATGCTCGTATGACTCAATGCGTTATTAGAAACAAAGCAGCCAAAATTTGGCACAATACTGAGAAAATCATAGAAATGCAGCAGATATTTTCTTAGAAGGAAGAGATTAAAAGAAGTGGATGTAAAAAGAAAATCTAAAATAGAAAAGGAAAGTATGACAAAAAATATAGACAAGTAAAACCCCAAAGAATTACAGAAAACACTAAGGAAGAATATGAGGAACTCTCTTTCAAAAAGACAAACATCACCTCACTACTTGCAGCCTCAATGGTGAGGCAAATGTACTGCAGTATGTTTAAATACACAATTTTTGTCCTGCACAGCAGTGACCACCTGTATTAAAATCTACGCTACAGTATCTCAGTTTTGATACGTACTGTCTGAATGTTGCATTCTAGCACCCTCCGTTTGCTCTAATGAACATAGCAGAATGTTGTAGAAGCTGTATGTACACATGTATCCATATGTGAATTGTTGAGAGATTCTCAGCCTAAGGTATCAATAGCTTTTCAATCAGTACATAATTAAACAACCCTTCTCTGAAACTGACATTAGATTGTTCTAGTCTACCAAACAATCGGGTATTTTCTAGCCTGCAAAATACTACAGATTTTCAGAAAAAAAAAGTAAAAGTAGTTAAAATAATGCAACTACAGGAAAAAAGAAAATTAAGGGAATACAGAAGTTCTGGATTTTTACCTCTTTGTCTTTGCTGTATTTACTTTGATGTAGTTTTTTATATTTGTGTAATCGCAGCATATTGTGAAGCTCCTCCCTTGAAAGAGAAAATTCTTCTTCATCCTCTCCATCCTCATCACTTGGAGAATCTGTGTCACTGGAATCATCACTCAGAAGGATACTCTAACAACAATAAATCAAAAAAACTGTAACAATCACAAATCCCTGGACTGTATTGTTTATTTATGCAGAACACTCTCGAGCCTTTATTAGATAAAGGCTGGCACGACCACAACACTTAGCCTTTACAAAGTGTCTTCCCTCTGAAATGCCTCAAATGGAAAACAGTTTTCTGATCTACAGTGCTGTTCAGCATCTAATCAAGTGAATACTTTTTTTTTTAATCTTCAGAGAGGTACAGTTCTGTTAGTTTAGTGAAAATTAAACCCACTGCAACTGCCTGTGGTCTCAAAAGGCTCTTTCTAGCAGTGAAAAAAGCCAGAATATAAGCAAAGGCATTTTGTGATGTATGGTTGCAGGTGCTTTGCTACCTCATTTGTACTATTTGTCCTGCTATTCTCCCACTGCACCGCTTGCACAAGGTTTGGCTCTTGCTCGACCTCTTGGCAACCTGTTTTTACTAACTAGAGAACACTGCAGTACAATGAAAGGCAAAGATGGCACAGTGCCACTGTTCCACTCTCTCTTTCCTCCCCTCATTTGGACCTTGTACTGACTTCATCTTAGAAACAAATTTTCATCTCAGTCTCCAGTGTCCATTTAATACATTTCATAAAGCTCACTTTAATTTGGACATAGTACTAAAATTACTTAATGTTTCTAAACATACACTCACTGTGGTATTTAACCAAAACACTGCTGCTCACCAAAACTGAAATGCCCACCATCCATTTTGCTACGCAATGGAAATGAAAGCCTTAAATCTATAGAGACTATAATTCTATTCTGTTCCACCAAAGATCTAATACAATACTTACTACTGACTTCTAACATGAGAAACCTCTGTAGAATGCATTTTTTGTGTTGGTATTTTCTTAATGCAGAAAGAAAACAAACCAACAAAAAAACACCCTTATTTCTCCTTAGCAAGGGACACTGGAGTAACTCCAGTTACTTAAAGAAAAAGTGCAGCAAACAGCAGACCAATGTAGTACAAGATTAAAGAAGTCCTTTAAAGATTGTTTTCAGCAACATATCAAATATTACTATATCTTTACATCACCCTGCGCTGCTTCTTCAGTACGATACTTTGCATCAATTAAGCTGCATCACATCGTTTCAGGCAGCTCTCAAAGACAAGCAGTTGCTGCGTATGTTGTGTCAAAAGAAGTACTTTGCTTTGACTGTAGCCAAAGAGCATGGAAGATGCAACAGGAAAAAAAAGTCTAATGCCTTGGCTTTGTTAAGTTTATTGAGTGCCACGGAGGTTCACATTGGATATTAGGAACAACTTCTCAAGTTTTCATGCAAAGGGTAAATGTGGCACTGAGAGATGTGGTTTAGTGAGCACAGGTGATGGGTTGATGGTTGGACTAGATTATTTAAGTAAGCTTTTCTAACTTAATAATTCTATGATTATTAGGACATCTGTCTAACTTTCTGAGCCCTCAGTGGTACATACAAAGTAAAATGGGATATAGGAACAACTAACCTTACTGTAAGCTTACCATATTTAGCAATTACATTTGTGATAATGCTCTGACAAGTGCTCAGCTCACTTTCTTTTTGTGAAGAAATACCCTTACCTTCAGCCACTTTCTGCTTTTCTTCAGTTTAGAAAAGTTATACAAGCTCCCTTTTTCAGACTTGGACTCTGTTTAAAGAAAAGATAAAAACAAATTTCTTCAGAAATAATGCTTTCCCCAGCCTACTCCAAAGTAAACAGAGATTCAACTCAGTAGATGACTACCTGGCTGCAGTACTCCATTCAGGGAATGCGCGCTCAGCACTCCAGAATTGCCTACTCCAGAAGATTCTCCAAGCAAAGCATTTGGAGGCTCTTCTTTA
>PPHD01020311.1:0-13706 GCA_002909625.1 Bambusicola thoracicus
TCAAAGCAGGATGGTTAATGGATGCCAGCTTTGCCACCACTAAGTGAGGAAAGCAGCTGTTTCTTACAGTCAGGTAGCAGAGCACAGTCATCCCTGAGTGGAAATATTGCGTTATGCTCACCTGGCTGTGGCGCAGTAAAAATGATGCATGCCTCATCTCTCCAGGGACTTCACAGCCAGGGAGGTAAGGCCCATTAATTAATTCCCCTGCCGTCACAACAAACCCTTCTGGCAGAGGACAAAGCTGTGGCTTGGGGCTGGCCTTGGAGCTGCAGCCACAGTGCTGTGTGAGGTCAGGGTTGGGCTGAGCTGGCAGCCATCCTGCAGGGCTGTGCAGTCATGGCTCTGCAACATGCCCCTGTGGGCAGGAAAGGGTGGCCTCTGCCTTCATCTGTGTGAGCATCCAAGGAGGGATGGCTGACATCCCATTGTCCCCTCCAAGCTGGGACCTCGTTTCTGCGTGCAAAAATGCCCAGTTGGTGCAGACACACTGCAGCCCATGCTGTGGCATGCTCTTTTTTGGCAACCTGATGCAGTGTGTGCAGAGAGCCTGGATCCACAGAGCTCTGGGCAGCAGGTAGTTGGGCTGCTGGAGAAGTGGTAGAGACCTCATCCCTGGAGGTGCTTGAGGAGTGTGGACATGGCACAAAGGATGTGGTTTAGGGGTGGGCCTTGGTAGCTCATGCTGGGGGTTGGACTGTGATGCAGAGACTGAAGGGCCAATGGGCAGAGCTGGTGCCCCCAGGTACTGCTTTCCATCCTCCCTCTGTAAAGCCCAAGCCGCAGGTGGTACGTGCTGACTGATGCAGATGCTCTGAGCAGTTTGGTTTAGTTTTTTACTTTTCAGCTTACAAGAAAAGCTGGTTTGGGGCCATAAAGCTGCCTGCTGAGCAGCCAGGATGAAGGTGTGTTGAGTCACAGCTATGGAGTGGCTGTGGGTCATCCCCTGCCAGCTTGGTCCTACTGTGCCACAGCTGGGTTCAGTGTGCGGCCGCTCTACGAGTCAGGCATACTCATCACCTGCAGCAAAACTTAACAGAGAGCTGTTTGGCAGCTTGTTATGCTGGGGGGAGGGTTATGCGAATGGGATTTGTGAAGGCTGTCCTACAAATATTTGCTCTCTGCTCCTTAGCAGCGCAGGGATACCTAAAACAACATCTCCTTTTAAGGTCTCATTCTTGTTACACAAGTCTTGATCCAATTCTCTTGCTGTTACAGACCTCTATCTCTTTTGGTTTGGTTGTGTAACGTGCAGCTCAGCTAGCTTTGCATAGCACTGGGTAGAGGCGAGAGCCTAAAGGTCACCTTTAGATCCCCAGCCACGAGGACGGCTGTGTTTGTACTGTGTTATCGCAAGCACCCATCTGCATGCCATGAGCATCTGAGCAACAACACATCCGGTCCCCAAGTTAGGTTAGGACTGCTCTGCTCTCCCGGGATGAGATGGGATTGTCAAGAAGGCTTTTTGTGAGACCTCCCAGTTTGGATGAAACCTTAGGCCGCAAAATGAAAAGTAAAGAGCAAATGAAATATTGAACAGCTGCTCCAAATGAGAACATAGTCTACCCAGTGTGTCATTTCTCCTGCAGGAAAACTGCAGTTTGATGATGGCATCACGTACTGTTCCATATTAGACACATACAGAAGGAGCAGGTTCTGCTCCAGGCATATGCCAGGGCTGTATCTGGTCCTGCAATGTATACAATTGATCCTGCTAATTGCAAACAGAAGGATGGAGAGTGGGGTGACCTCAGCAGGGAGGAATGGTCTGAGCATGGATCAGGAATTCCCAGGCTATGACCTGCCAATGCTGCAGCCTGGCTGCTGGGGAAGTACAGAGAAAACGCATTTTGCAGCGTGGCCTTCCTCCAAGGCTTTGCATTCCGTTCCCAACAATGTGGCCTTGCAATTTTATGTCCAGAAGCTGCAGATAAAAAAGTTGTATGTCCAGTGCAGCAGAACAAGGTAAGCCCTGACAAGGCAAGGTTTGCCTCTCCTCACTTTGCTTAGAAGGAAGAGTTCCTGAAAGCTGTGCTGTGTATGCAGTTATCCCCATTTCAGCTCTTCAGCAGGAGCATTGCTTGCTATTTCTTGATTTTGTTAAGCTAACTTATCTTCTTCTTGATCATGTTGCTATCAGACCTTGGAATATGGAGAATAGGAATGTGCAGTCTTGAAAACCAGCTCGAGGCATGCTGTGCCCTTCTGGGTGGCTGCTTGCCCATCAGGCACCCAACATCCTCCCAGCTCCTGGGGCTTCTTCCTTTGGGCCTTCCAGCAGTTAGATGACAGGGCAGAGGCTGCTGGCTCCTACACTGCTGTTTCATGGCCACGTGGGGCAGTCGGACACCTGGTCAGGACAGCTGGCTTCTGCTCATCTTGGCTTTCACTCCTGTGTTTGACTTTTCTAAAATATTGAGAGAAAAAGTCACGCAGTTCAGGCAAACTTCTCTTAGAAATCTGAAAATGAAAGACTATCCTATCAGAGCGAAGTTCCAACCATTTATCCACGGGCAAGAAATCAATTTGTTTTCTTTCGTTAAATATGTTTAAAATCTCTAAGTAGTCCAAATGGGATATGGAAGTCATTTCCTCTCAGATGACAAATGACAGGGTAAATTCCGCTCCCTCTGCTCTCTTTAGGCTTGACCTAGAGCTGATAGGAAACAATGAGAGTCTTTCCTTTAACTTAAATGGATTTTATGTCGGGCCCATTAAGTAACAGCTTATTTCACTTCATTGATTGTGATGTCAAAAATGAGGTATTGAGAGGCATTGTGGATGGCAGGCACGTCTGCAGGGAAAAACACAATGGGAAGAAAGAAGGAGAATATTTTGCACACAAATTCCACAAACATTGATTAAGGATGTTCTGATGTGCCTGTGGAAAAGGACCAAGGGTAGGTCTGTTTTATTCTGGATTTGGTGTTAGTGTGAATGTCATCCGTTTACTTCTGAGAGACCAAAAATGAGTATGTGTATAAAACAGAAAAGAGAAATCATTTGTTCTGCACGCATAACGCTTTGCTTTGAAAAAAGGAAAGAAGAAGGTTAACATCCCTGATCATCTCTTCTTCAGTCCAATTCCTATAAGCCAAAACAAGCAGATATTATTTCTAAACAAGCCTCAAATTCTGGGACACTGTGACTAACGCTTCACAAAGGAAACACTTCAGAATCAATATTTGGAAGCAGGATGTTTCTTCACTTTGTGAAATCCAAGTTCTTTGCCGTCATCAGCTCATGACTCAGAGCTGTGCATGGCTGTGGCAGGGCCAGACCTCCCCTCCTTCCCTGTCATCTCATTTCAGTCACACTGAGCATCTCCAGGCCTTGTGGCTTCTTCATCCAAGCACACGACATCCGTAAGGAGGAATGCTTCACTCCTACAGGAAGTTTTCTTTGTATCATAAATCACTGCAGCCCTGCTGGAAAACGTTGCTGGTTGAAGTACGCGTGGGGTACATCACGAATCCAGATGAAACCAACTTCATCATAATGCCTATATCTTGTTTAGAAGCTTAACACTCACTAGTTTGAAGTCCCTACATCAGAGAACGACCGACACATTTTCTCTCTGTATTTTGGTGTAAGTTTACATTTTCTGTTACATATTTCATTGGGTGTGGGTTTTTTTTTAATAGAAAAATCCAAAATTTTAAGGTCTTAATAATTCAGTCATTGCTTCCAGAGGGATTCAATGGCTCAACAAATGATTTAAGTAACTGAGTTATTTTAAGACCCTGCTCTCTTCTGAGACTTTATAGCTACTCTACTCATTTCCTACTGATTGACCTCATATTAAAGATTCCTACCGACCTGCAGTACCTTTATATTATTCCCCACCATAGATCCCTGCAAAATCTTGAGGGTGTGTGGGCATGAAAAATACCCTTTTATCAGAAATACTGATAGAATGAAACCTTCGGTAGATTTTCATCGTCTAGCATAACCTTATCTACTACAAGGCACAACCCTCTAACATCACTTGTTTTACTTGCGGTAATTCTTCTCTGATATCAGTAAGTAACGCTGTAATCTCATTTCAGGTTTAATGCTGGCAGCAAGAAGGCTGTGACATCAGGTAAATGTTTGTGCTTCAACATTATTTGCACTGTGTGCCAAGGAGCCAGTCCCTCTTAGACACCGGTGTCACCCTGGAGATGTTGTCCAGGGCAGAACTAATTCCATTAGTGTTTGGAAAGCTATTTATAAGCTGCCTTCAGCAGGATGACCTTATTAATTAGGCTGGGGGAAGGCTGAGGGAGGGAGAGGTGCTTGTTTCACAAGACCATTGACATGCATCTCAGTACAAGATTCTTCTCCTTCACAGAGATTGTCAGGAAAGGTAGCAATCTGAGCCAGTTTGCAGCAAGGAAAAAAGAGAGATGTTCATGTGGTGTGCAGGAGCTTTGGCCCAAGGAGGCTGCGCCATGCTGAGCCCCAGTGCAGGGTGTTTTGCAGCCACGTGTCCCAACACATGCCATGTCTCCCTGGGGAATCTGAGTTGCTTTGCAGCACTGCAGGGGTGTGCCCAAGCACAGGCCACTGAGCTTTGCCTTGGGCTCGCCTGGGACCTGTTGTTGTCCTGGTCCTACAGGTTGTGTTATTGCAAAACCAATTTTTGTACTAGAAACTTGAAGAATAGAATTTTCTTCTAGAATTGTGTCAGTAAATTAGGTTTTATCAGCCAAGGTCTTTGTCAGACTTCATTTCTGCCATGACCATGTATGAGGCAGGCAGTGACAACCACGCTTCTTTCAGAATTTGTTCTCTAAACTTGAGAAAGGGAAGGAGCTTTACTTCTAGAGCTCCTCAATCAAACCTCAGGGAAACCACCACCCTCCTCCATTGGCACAAAGATTCCCAAGAAAGGAAGTCCAGATTCTCAGATTTGTTACAAAGTGAGAAGAAAGCAAAAGATATTTTTCCCCTCCCTTGCCAGAAGTGCACACACTGGGAGTGGAGAGGAGTTTCACCCGTCAGACTCGTTTCCCATGCCTCATTAAGGCCCCGTGCTGCTCAGCTTGCCTCTCTGCTGTGTTACATCGACTCAGAGCTTCTCAAGCCACAGTGTGCCTCTCTGCTGCTCCGACAGAGCCCATCACCAGCAGCAGCTCTGAAAAGTAAGTACGTACCTGGGAACATTACTTAGCAACATCACTGGTAGATCCATTTGGTAGCACGGATGTATGCTTGTCTGTTATCTGTTCAACAAATCAAGAGACTAGGTATTATGCAGGCTGATATATAAACAAGTTATCTGTGCCAAATAGCTATAAGAAACTCAGATTTTGTGTGAGATGTTTAGTGTACCCTCCTGACAGAACCTGATTCATCACTGACATCTCATGTGGCCCTTAAAATTTCACCTTGGCTGGGTAAAAGCAAACTTCCACCAACTCCCACCTGTTGGCTTGATAGATCTGTGCAACCCAAGACGTTCTTGTAATAGAATGAAATCTGCAAATTCTGTAACTACAGACCCCACTTTTGTGTCCCTATTTGCATAATCTTATAAAAGCTGCCCAAGTTCTGATTCAGTAATGACACGTTTGTGTGCCAATTTAATGCTCATAAAAGCGCTGGCTTAAACATCCAGGAGAATGAACTCTTCTGTCCCTAGACAGCAGATAGTTCCCCCAAAGGCTCTGCAGGAGCTTCTGTAAGGGTAAAATTTGAACTAGAAATAATAAGGGCAAACCACACAGCTCCTGTGGTCATTGACTTCACTTCCGAGACTGTCAAGAACTGCCATTAGAACAGATCTGCTATGCAAACAGCTTCTATGAGGAATCAAATAGGGATTGTCTCATTCATCCTGTAAAATCCATCTTACAGATATCTCACACACTGATAAGAACTAAATTCCTTTTGCCCAATGAAAAAAAAAAAAACCAAGTTAAATTCCTTATTAACAAGCTCTTTGCTGTTCATTTTCAATGTGATGATTCTACATATGAGTGCATTGATCCTCTTTCCAAATGCACCATAGCAGCCATGCAACCAGTAAGGAAAGTTCTTCCATCTTCTCGTGACCCCGACTCACCTATTAAAACACATTTCTGGCTAAAGAGACTATGACATATCTGTAGTCTTGAGAACTCCTTTGAATCAAATGAACTTGTATTTAAAGTTAAGGGTTTTTTTTTTTTTTTTTTTTTTTTTTGCTGTCATACTTTGTAAATAAGAGTAATTAAACAAATAAGGGTTTTAATTCCTTAATTCTATACGCTTAATGCCAGTTTTAGGATTTATATTGAATAGTCACTTGGTCCATAATAAGAGGTTTCCTCTGTTCTGATTTTAAAAGAGGCACTCTGAGTCACTGTATCATAAAAAGCAATTACAGAAATGAGTTCAACAAGAGTCACTGGTACTAAAAAAATGTTCTTGGTCAGGATTACGTTAAAGATATCTATGCTGAGTAATCCAGTGGTATCCTTAAGGGACATGGAGATTCAGTTAAATGCACCCTTTGTCACATTTTTCCAGTCTCATCACAGCTCTCACAATGGCTGGTGGTCTTCACCTAGTTCCACTCATTCGAGCTGTGTGGCTTGAATGTTCTCCTTGTCCAAATAAATAAATTGGAAACAGTAATTTTAACTAGATCTTGAATCTGTACATCTTTGATGTTTCAACAACAGGAAGCTATGTCGGTTGTTGTTTCAGAGATCTCACAGTATGTGAGATTTGTGACCACAGAGCAAACGTGGGAACGAGAAAAAAGCCTCTATGACACATTTACAGGTAGAACCAAATATGAAAGGCGGTGTCAGAGGCCCTACTGAAGTCCAGCTAAATGACCCCAGTGGCTCTTCTGTTGTCTACTGGCGTGGTTACGCCATCATAAAACGTGACAAGGTTGTTGGGCAGGACCTGCCCTTGATTAAGCCATGCTGCTTGTCCCAAACCACCTCCTTCTCTCCCACGTGCCGTAGCATAGCTTCCAGGAGGATCTGTTCTGTGATCTTCCCCAGCACCGAGGTGAGGCTAACAGGTTGGTGGTTCCTTGGATCATCCTTTCTATCCTTCTTAGAAATGAGTGCTGTATTGCCTTTTTTTTCAGTCTCCAGGGACATCACCTGACTGCCATGATTACCGTGCTCCTTTCCAGCCCCACGTTCTGCCCTCACCTTGGAGCAACGGTCTGTCTGCAGGCTGTCCTTTCCCAGCCTCAGTGAACACGGCAGCAAGCCCCTGTGAGACTGAAAGCTGCGATTCCTCCAGCAGAGCTTACTCCATCCTGAAAGGAGAAAACCCAGCGGCAGGCAAGCTTCACGGGGGCAGTTTACAAAGCTGCTACCACTTCACTGCTTGCTCACTCAGTCTGGAGGAAGACTTAGTAAAAGGGACCCAGAGTGGCCATGAAAGGTTGGATTTAGTTTGACCACCATCCAAGTGACAGTGCTGACTCCTTCTGGCAGGCAGAGGTGGCAGCTCAGCTGGGGGTAACTCCTGCAGCTGCTGCAGGCCCCGTCTGCCTCCGTCCTGCCGAACCCACTGTGGTGCTGGATGGTTTATTTGCCTAACGGTGGTTTGCTTTGGTGTGCCTGCACTATTGCTTTTGTTAGGGCTGGAACTCTTCGAATTCCATCGTAAACAAGATCTTAGATTCCAACACAGAAGCTCGAAGAGAACTTAATATTCTCCTAATGAGGAGAATGCACGTCCCGATTTGTACCATAGTGGTATAGGCAATACCACATGATCTTATGGAAACATTCTCAGCACCGTTCCTTCACTCACGCCACATAACCCTTGCATGGACAGCTGTAGGGTGTGAGCAGATAGGGATACCTCGGTGGCGTGGGGAGGAAGAGAGCCGCCGGGTTAGCAGCAGCAGTGCAACGCGGCAGTGCCGGAGCCCAGCACCAGCACCAGCACCCCGCTTCCCTGACGGAAGGGCCCTTTCCGCTTCTGCAGTTCAAAAGATCGGCCTGTTTGCATTGGCAAACCCTCAGCTTTCAGCTTCTTCGGGTGAATCGCAGAGCGCACAACGCCTGAGGTGCGGCACTGCGCGGCTCCGCCCCGCCGCTGCCGCCATGTCCCCCCGCCATGGTCCCGCCTCAGCCGGGCTCGGCGCTGGGGGCGGGCCGGGCGCTGGGGGCGGGCCGAGGCGCGGGCCGGGCGGGCTGCGGGGAGCCCGGAGGGCGGTTAAAGCGGCCGTTCGCACGCCCGCCCGCCCGGCTCTCGCTCCTCGCCGACGGACGGTTTTGGCCGTCGCTCCGCGCCGCGGCGGCCCGCACGCCAATGAGGGCCCGGACTCCGGCCCTCGCAGCCTCAGGAGCCGCCCGCAGCCTCCCGTCCCGACCCCCCGCCCAGCGCCCGGCCGGGGCGGGCGGCCCGGACCCATGCGGCGGCTCCAGGAGCGGTTCCGGAGGTGAGGGGCCCCCCCTTCCCTTTCTTTCCCCTCCGTGCCCGCGGGGTCTCCGGGCTGGGGGCGTCGGGGTTCTCCGTGCCGCCCCCGGGGCAGCGCGGCTCCGTCGAGCGAAAGGGCCCGGCCGGGCGGGGGGCGGGCGGTGGTTCTGTTGCGGGCGGTGTTGCGGCGGCGGTGTGTTTTCCCTTCTAAATGGGTGAAGGGTCACGCATCCGCCCGTGCCCCACAGACCCGCCGCGGGGCCTCGACCTGTGGCTCTCGGCCACCCCGACTCGGGCTGCGGAGCCGCTTCGGAGCGAGAGCCGCTGCCCGGGCAGGCCGACGTGCGCCGGGTTTCTCCCGTCAGGTAAACGCTCCGCTGCGGGGCTGCGCTGCTCGCTGCTCGCCCCTCCCGGCTTGGTCGAAGCGTGAGCGTTAAAAGGGAAATAAAACTGAAAGGGAACGGAAGGAGAGGGAGGCGAGAACGTGATCGGAGCTCTCTGCACGAGGCTCTTACCCCCGCGTCCCGCGCCTTTGTACTGCGTGGAGAGCGCTCGGGGATGCGGGTGCCTTCACCCAGTCTCGGCTCTTAGAGCAGAGCTGATTTCAGTGGATTCTTAGCTGTATGGGAAGCTTTACACGTGTGTGATTTCGTTGATGCCTCCAAAGAAGCGGGCTGCTTCTGCATTGATGTGAATTACATCGGTTGTTCAGCGATGGAGGAGATGTTGTGGGCAGGGACCAACCACAGGTAGATAGCGGCTGCAGGACGTGCCTGTGGTTGGAAATGCGTGGGCCGAATTCACAGAGGAGATATCTGCCCATTTGGTTTAAAACGAATCATCATCAACCTGACTGTAAAGCTGCTTCTTTCTCTTCAAAATCACACCGACGTGGGCATCACTGAAACACAGCGGCGATCTGTCTTGACCTGCTTGTGGGGTTTTTTTCCTCTCAGAAGCACAGAGCCTCGGCAGCGTAACAAATTGCTTTGGTGTCTACATTTATACGCCCACTGAATGGGCGCCGCTGCTGTGTGCGCGGAGTTCTGCCCGCCTTGTTGCTGCTTCTGGGGGTGTGCTGCTATGTGTGGCTTAGGAGATCTGACTGGCCTTTCCTGCTGCTGGAGAGCACAAGAAAGAAGTGATATAAAAAGGGACAATGTTCTTTTGCAGCTGCTAGAAGGAAGTGCGAGTCCTTTTGAGCTGAGTAAAGGAAGCATGCTTCCTGACAAGACAAAACAAAATTAGATCTTTGTGACTCCGTCGGTGTTTGCTGGTTGTTTGTTTTCTGCTGCCTTCCTTGCCTCATGCATCAGAGGGTAATTGCATCGGCAGATGGGATCCAGAATGGAAGAAAAGCACGTTTCAGTGGCTGTGGGAGTCCAGTAAGGCTCTCTGATCAATAGCCACAACAGTAACCTTATTGTTTTAAATGAGACGATCAAGACTGAATATATATTTTTATTATTTAAGGGAGATGTTTGGAATTACTTGTAATTAAAGGTGCGCGTGTGAAGTTGTCTGAAACCTGGTGTTCCTTTTGCCAGGATAAAGTTAGCACATAGATAAATGAATACATCTCTGAGGGCACAAACAAGGGTGAAAAAGGCCCTTTGTGTAGATGATGGGGAACAGATAGCTTTGTTAATGCCTTTGTCCTCTTCTCCTGCTAATAACGCTGTCCTAAGTCGCAGGAATACCAGATCCTAATAAGAGACTTTTCAGAAAGGTTTGTTCATCATCCTAAAACCTCCCTTATGCCAGGCCCTGCTGCGAAAACGATCCATCACCTTTTCTCCTGAATAACTATAAATGAAGAGGAAAAACTTCTAAAAAGCCCTCTAATGGATAACAGGAGGTCCCATTAGCAGGCTGCCTTCAATTATTAATAGCCTTTTTGGATGATAACACACAGAAATGTTGAACAATGGAAATAACCAAGCTTATTCCTTTGTGTTTTGGGGGGTTTTAGCCTCTCGCCTCCTGTAAGGCTCCCACTGTGGCTCTTTGAGGCATGGGATAGCATTCTACACGTGGGAGGTTTTCTGTGACTTCCATCATGGGGAGGAGTGAGGGCAGTGATTGTGGTCACTGCTGAGCCAACAGATGCCTTCATTTTTAATGCCCTCCAAACTTGGAAGCAGAACTACGTAAAACCAAGCAGTGTGTCTGTAGGTGATGTGGAGATGGTCTTCAGCTGCTGATGGAGATCTGTGCAGGCAGCAGAACTGTTTTCCAGTGTTCTGCAAGGCTTGATGTGACTTCAGTTCCATTCTCCTCTTGGAGCTGGGAACAAAGTGTTATTCTTCCCTGGCCAAAAAAAGTCTGTTCTAAACAATGTATTGACTCCCTTGGAGCTGCTCCTTCACAACAACCTTCTGCACTGGCTGTTTTGTGAAGAAAATTATTATTTTTAATAATAAATTATTAGTAATAATATATAATTAGTAAGAAATGTTAGTGAAGGTTGATGTTTTTTTTTAATTGCCATCATTTGGAGATCTGGTACTGTTTTTCTTTATCAAGGCTCTCAAATAACCTTAACAAATTTTCACACATCAGCTTAGCAAGCAATGGTTTTCCTGACAGATTGATAAGTGGTTTGTAACCCAGCAATCTCATAACTGGGAGCTGCCTGTGCAGACAGCAGGACTCTGGTGGGTTTGGTTGTGGTTCCCCTCGCAAGCTGCGTATATAAAAATTGCCAACAAAGCCGTTCTCAGTTCTGAGCACACCGAGATGTGTGTGTAGAGCCGTTCCTGCCCTGTTGGATACCTGTCTGACTGTCAGTGCTTAGTTTAAAGTAGTCTGCAGTACCCTGGGACACAGTATGAGCACTTACAAGTGAGAGCATCTCTGGTGTGCGGCAGCAGTCTGTGCTGGGATGCTGTGTGCAGCACCGCTGCTGCTACAGGGATGGAGAAGAGGTTCAAGTTGGTTTATTCTGAGGTGCTGCAGAACTGGAATATTGCTGTAGAGCCAAGAATCTCCTTCAAAATGAGTAACCCTTAGCAGCAATGATAAAGGCCATAATTCAAGAAAATTCTGAGTCTTTATTATGTAGTTATAATAGGAAATAGTTAATTCTTCTTTTCTGCAAACAGTTGGAGAAGAGGGAGGCGTGACTTCTGTATGTGTCTTCCATTAAATGAGAAAAGTTCTGATAGCAGATAACCATCCCCTGCACGGTCACAGAAATGTTTAACCTGGATTTCTGGTGAGGGAAACTTGAGCAAACCTGGAATTTTAATAACAGTTACCTTAAACGTGTCTGTACTGATGTTTGTAATGTTACTGGGTTGGAAATAGTCCTTCATGACATTCCAAAGATGGTTTATTAAAAATGCTCCTTAATTACTCTGCAGGTTCATGAACCACCCAGCTCCAGCCAACAGCCGCTACAAACCCACTTGCTATGAACATGCTGCTAACTGTTACACACACGCAGTAAGTGCATTTCCTTCTTCCTTTCTCACATAGGGGTTTCAGTAAATTTGTGTCCTGTATGGATAAATACTTACCTTAGCCCAATTGGATGCATTTTTACAGTCACTCTGGTTTTGTTACACAAGCTTCAGCCATAACAGCATGGTAAATGGGATCACCAGCAGTCACTGTTGCTGGTAAAAACAGAATTACTTTGGTTTATGTGTAGAAAAGCTAACTGAAGCTTGTCTCATGTACAGCTTTATGTAAATAAGTACATATTTGTCTAGATAAATGTAGCAACGTTCTTTTAGTTAGCATGAATATGTGGTTTAGCTCCTAATCCTTGTATACAAATCCTGACCAAGAAGTTGCATTTGAAGAGACCTGGCAGAAGTTGCTGTATTCCTCAGCAATTCTAGGCTTCATCTAGCTGAAAAGCAGGCATGTGATATTCCTGCCTGACAGCAGCAGGTTACAGCCAAGATGTCCTATCAGTATTTTGTGGTTTGCTGCTGTTTATGGTGAATTTGTCTAATTACTTTCTGAACAGCCAGGCTATATGCTACAACATACCGCAAGCTGTTCATAACTTGGGGATATGTTAACATCCTCTTTGGAGAAAATAGAGTATAATAAGGGGATTGTTGCTCTGTAAGTAAAACTGTATGCAGTAAATAATTTTTTAAATCAAAATGTAAAGCCTTGAAATGGGAATCTAAACTGGGAAGGCACAGTGGGTTACATGGGAAAAGCTAGGGGGCATGCTTTTTTTTTCTCTTCTGTTACAGATTGTTTTACTGCATGTTGGAAGGTCAAGTAGTTGAGCAATTGCTGCTAGCCTACAATAGTTTTCAATTAGACGCCGATATAATATATGTGTAACAGTGTTTACTAATGGTTCTCCATAGATCTTTCAATGTTTTACTCTTAATTCAGAAAGTAATCAACTTGCATTTAATGACTGTATACCTCAGGTAGGTATCAGTTCTGATTTTCTACTTCAATACGCGGTAGTCTGTTTAAGCAGCTACTTGGAAAACATCAATTACTAAATGGGAATACAGGGTCCTACGTACAGCTTTGGGGTGCAATAATGAAGCTAAGTTTGTGTAGCATGATAAGGCATCTTCAAATTTCTTACTAGAAAAGCTATTTAAAATGTCTTGAATTTTTTTTTTTAAGCTTAAACAAAGCACTGACCTGTCTTTAGTCACTAGGAGACAGGAAAGGCAGCTGAGCAGTTGAATGTAGAGACAGAAAAGACAGCACTGTGTTTAGAAGAACAGGAAGGAAATGGTATATGAGAGAAGCAAGAGCAGTAAGCCTTTGAGATGTAAGGTAAGCGAAGTTGAAGCGTTGGGGAGGGGTTGCTATTTCATACTGAAACTTTCTAGCGTATGCATAAGGTTTATTAGATAAAAGACATTGTTTTATTCAGACCTTTGAACTTAGGCACAACTTTATGTTGCTCAAAGCTTTTCCATTGCCTCGGAAGGAAGAGCTATTCTTAGAACGTTAGACTCAATTTCTGCAGTCTGTGTGTGTGGGGGAGAAAAAAAGTGTAAATATCTCAAAAATGAGGCTTGGAGCATTTTCCAGGCCATTGGTGCATGGAAGGAGGGGGCTTCAAAATGTCAGAAGTGCTCTCATGGTGGAAACATCTTGGTTGTGTCTGATAGTTATTAGCAGTTTCTCTATTCTCTGCGTAGTGAAAAATCCAAGTTGCCAGTAGGCTTCCCATTCTGTGATGCTTTTCTCCTTATTTGTGAGGAGAAAATCCAGGAGTAGAGAGACATTGTACCTGGTTTCAGGGCTATGCTTCTGGAGCAGGAAGACTGAAATGGGCACGATTTCTCGAGTTGCTTCTAAGCATCACGTGATTATTTCTTTTTTTTCTAATTGTTTTGGCTACT
>PPHD01020312.1:0-13706 GCA_002909625.1 Bambusicola thoracicus
GGGCAGCAGAACGGTTTTGGAAGTGAGGTTGGAGATGGAGGATGAGCCTGGAGAGAGCATGGCTGATTACACCAAAAGGAAGGCAAGAAAGTGGCAGAGGCTGGCAGCAGTGCCCGCTACTCAGATCACCTCTCACAGCTCCTTATTACTCCAGCAGAAGTGCAGAGGCGATCAATGGCCTGTAACTCAGAAGGAAAGCAAACATTCCAAACTTACAATATTTATAATGAATCTATTATTGCAAATATATTAAACTCAATGTTTCCAGCGTATGTATATTTACTAATATTCAATACAGTATCTATTGTAAGTGACACACATCGCTCCTACTGTTTTATCAGCTTTGAGTTTGCCAGAAAACAGACAATCCCACATTCCTTTTTCCACACAGAGCATGACCTGACATCCCTAGAAAGCAACACCACCAACCAACAATTTTTCAAGCGCACTGTGGCCTGCCCCTCAAAACTGTTGTCTGTGTGTAGTAGGGGGCTTGAGGAGGCAGGGATAGGTGGAAGACTCCTCCAAAATGGCTGCAAGAGATGAGGGACCTGCATCCAGTGCCGGGAACTCGGGAACTGAGGAAAGCATTGTCCTTGAGTAGCTGTGGCAGTGACCTGAAATAGAAATAATGGGATACACGAGCACTCTGGAGAGCAGCTCCTGCTGCATCATGTGCCTGCTCATACTTAGATGGTGTTTTTTTTTTTTTAACCAACAAAAATGCTGGAAAATTATGACCTTCCTCCTCCCCCACTGCTGTATAACACCAAGGTGAAAACTCCTCCGAACTGGACCAAAAATCAGCTGGCGTGACTTTCGTGGCATCACTACCTTCCAGAAACCACTTGCTCCTCAGAGCAGCTGAAGCATTTGTTTTTCCAAGTATTCTTCCGGAGGCCTAAAAGCGATCCCTGGGCTTTTCTTGGAAGCTGCTCCATCTGAGGGCAGCCCCTGGCACCTCAAGCTAGGCTCCACACACTGCAATGGCAGCCAGCACCCATAGCCATGAGCCATAAAGCCAGCTGCGTGCTGGCATCCAGGGATGTGCTGGGAGTCCAAACAGCCTCAGCACACATCGAGTGGGAAGTTCCATCAATTGCAGCACTGTGTAGAGCAGCAGTTTATTATCAGCTCCCATTTGTTTCCTTTGGGATTTAGTACAGACCCCACTTTTTTTTTTTAAACTACAGGTATTATTCTTAAGAGAACTACAAAATGATTGTTGGTATTTCTAAAACAAAGCCACCGGCAGTCAGGTCCCCCACGCTAAACATATTTTTCAGCTTACGGGATGAAGAATGGAAGAAATAAAGTGAATTTTGGAAGCAGAGCACAGTCCTCTTTTGTAGGAGCACAGGAGGGTTTGCAGATCTATTGCTCGTTCGAGTACATAAAAGACAACGATTTTCTAAAAAAAGATAATTACACAACACAGCCATGAAGAAATCTGCAATGCAGATAGTAAGTACCGGGGTAATGAGTATAATGAGGCACCGTACACAGGGCCTGAAAGCAGTTCAGATGTTACTTCAGCAACACGGATCAAAATTGCAACTGAAAAACTCCTACACGTGTGGAATTTGCTCCCCTGACAAGATTAACAGGACTGGCCTGCGATGGCTGCAGGAAGAAAATCCCTCTCTGCGTGATGTGGGAATCAAATGTAAAGGTGAGAGAATTGGATCAGGCCTGAGAAGCCTCAAGTTTCACCTTCAGCACTGGAAGATTTGGGTGCTCTTGGACTCATTCTGACCCACTCACTACATCCTGCTTTGGGCACATACGTAACCCCACTGCAGCAACCCTGAAACCCTGCCTATGGGAATCTCTGAGCATGACTGAACTAGTTTTCGCTTCCATTATTTGACACGGCCACAAGATGAGACCCAAACTAGTGTAGAAATTAGGCTTTTACATGTAACATTTCTTGCTCCCCTCCCACCTACGCCTTCAGGTGCCCTGAGGTTTAGGCGCTTCAAATTTTACTGCTGTGCAGCCACAAACAATGCAGCTCAGCCCCACTTTTTTTTCCTTGAAAGGAAATATTAATTCCTTTGGGACTGAACACAGACAAAGTGTCATTTTTTTTAGCACACAACCTTTACTTTGCTGATTGAGCAGGTCACGTGTATTTTCTCTCCCTCTCTCCCCACGTGCAAACACCACAAAGAACAATTTGGTGATAGCAGTGGCCTGTCCAAATGCAGGAGAGCATAGGATAGGTGCTATCAACCACCTCACAAGACTACCCATGGCAAGAGCTATTCCCCCAGGTGAGTGTTTCAGCACTAAGGTGTAACATTTCCTATTAGCATAGACGAAAGATGCATCCTAACCAGCTTGGGAAAACAGAGCGTATGTATAAAAGCTTGCTAACTAAAAGATTACTGTAAGTAGTTGTATGGCAAACAGGTATACAGGTACTGGACCAGAGAGATTATCGCATTACAAAGAAGAAATGAAATAAAGATCTTACCCATGTCCTGAGTGTGCACAAGAGCTCCAAGGGGAAGGATCTCCAGCTAGAGACTCTTTCTCCTTGGGAATCAGCCCTTAAATAGGGTCTAAGAGGGGTGGAGCCTGACTTCCAGTCACTCAGGTGAAACTGCGTTCACCTGTGCCCCTGCAGCTGACTCAGCGCTCACCTCAGGTGGTCTATCAGAGGTTCAGGCCGTGATGCAACAGTTCCCATACGGTAGTACAAAGAAAAAACTTCTGCAAGGCATCAAGGTAGGAGTGGGGCAGAACTGAAGGAAGTTCCCCATTACCTAAGCATCACCCTTTGGCATAGTTTCTTCTGCCACTGCCTCTCAGTGGCTGTCATTGTCCATGGGGACTCTGCATGGAGTACAGATGTCAACCACTGGCTAGGCCTGTGCTTTTCTGATTCAGCTCTCCAGCAAGACTGAAGCTGTGGTTTTGTGGGTCTGGCTCAGAGCCTGCTGTAGAACCCTACCTGGAGCCCAACCTCAGCATACATAACCTTATTCCTCCCACATAATCAATAAATCCCCCAAAGGATGAGGCTACTTTTCCTATTATCTGATAGCATTTTGTCTTACATCAGATTAGGATCAGAAGAATGGAGGGACCCAAATCTATCACTTTCCTCCCAGGTAGGAAGTAGAAAACTAAGTTGCATTTTCCCTTCCCCTTTATTTACTCTCTTTAGCTCTGCCACTTTTGTCACCCTAGCTGGGCTTTGAGAGGAGGGCAGCGGTGCTCTGTCAGCGCCACAAAGTACTGTGCTGCTGAGGGGGCACAGTCTCCCTGCTACATGAGATTATATCTTGTGTTTAAATTCCTCACCAACCTATGGGTGCCAATGTTCGCCTCAGAAGAGCATGGAGACCCATGGGGAAGGTGGCATTTTGGGCAACCCTTGCTCTGCACATGATGTCCTGCCAACAGCTCTGCCATGGGCCAGGAGCAAAGGGATGGACACGGGCCACTTCTATTCAAGTGCTTGTTTGGTTACATTAGGATCAGGAACCAAGCTCCTGTCCACTGTGACTCCTGCCATGGAGCAGAAGAGCTGCTCAAAGACTCAGCTTGCTTGCTTGCTTGCTTATTGATTGATTGATTGACTGATTGATTGAAAGTGTTACTTTGGCAAGCCATGGGCACAGCTGTTTTTGTGACAGACCACCAACCCCTAAGGCGGACCCCATGTGTGCCAGCCAGAGATGATAGGAGAAATGCTTGGTGCTCACCCGCCCATCACTTGTGAGGAGGATGGAGTCACTTTTGATGTCGCGGTGGATGACACCCTGGTTGTGCAGGTAGGACAGAGCTCTCAGGACAGACAGGCAGACGGTCGCTATCTGCTCCTCGTTCATCCTGAAACAGCAAAAGAGAAAAATGCACTGAGCATTAAGGAAGAAAGCAGGAAAGGGGAGTTGGACAGGCACAGGTTCACCAGTACATGAACTATTTCTGTCAAGAAAGAGAGATGATGGGTGAAGAATAACTGTGCAAGAAGGCTGGGACAAGTCTCCCTGTAGCACTAGAAGAGTAGAGTCTGTTATGTGATATAGTGTATTACAGTGAGCCTGTTTCCCTATGGGAAATAACGGAAATGTCTTATTTACAGTAAACTTCCTGCTTGCCAAGGAGAATAAATGACCACTGGAATGGAATCAGGCATGGAATGAAGATAAGAAACATTAACTGTGCCAACAGAACATCAGGCCTTGGGTGTGACTTTAAGAGCATTACCCTTGCCTTTATGATTATTATAACAAATGGAAGGTATTTCAGTAGAAGAATATATACAGCAAGAGAATTATCAAGTCCTCATTTCTGTACACATGTGGAAAGCTCCACCATGGAAAAAGCTGCTACTGCAGCATGACAGCAATGGACAGGACAGGTCATGCACCACAGCTGGGTGTCCCCAGCTTCATCACCGCACCAGCAGAAGCCTTGAGGCATTTCTGCTTTAACTTTGTGATGCTATTTGCAGTATTTCAGCAGAATCTTTAAGAGAAGGTCACACAATGTAAAAAACCCAGAAGATTAAGGAATGACTGCTTTGAGTTAAAAAGTAGATGACAGCTCTTAAGAAGTGGCTGTCCTGGGAACATCTGTTTGCCGTTAAACTCCTGTCACAAATATCTCCAGTGGAGCTTTTAATGTTTTGGGGAACAGTCGTTAGTAAATGGCTTGCAATATTATGCTTTATTTCTGCACATCAGCTAAGGCAACACTTCAAAATAAAAGATCACACACTTCTTTTTCCTATAGGAAAAACTATGAGAGAAAAACAGCTATGAGAGAAGACAATTTTCATGTCTAACTTTCCTTTTGCTTCTCATCTTGCTCACCCAAGTACTCTCCCACTGAACTGTTGTGGAAATATGTGTTGTTTTATTCTAGATGAAGGAATTACAGAATTCCTCCTTCCTATCCCACTTTGTCCTGCTCAGCAGAATGGGGTGAGTGAGGAGCAGATGTAAGACAGGCTGTAAGATCCAACACCTGCACTCACAGAGGAACTGGAAGAGAGGTTCAGTACACTACAGCCCCTGTACTGGTAAACTGTCTCATTTAAAGGCATGATGTTAACTCGAATACGGGAACCAGATCTACTGTAAGCACAAATGCTGAGAGATAGAAAAACACTTTTCCCATTATGTCTTCGGCTCAGTTTGTGGTTAACGCTTCTGACAGCACGGCTACGTGGGTTATGAGCATCAAGAGAAATCACCCCCAAAACTGACAGTTATGAAAGCAAAGCCAACATTACAGATCGTCATAGAAGGAACAGGAGCTTTTTTTTTTGACACTTGGGGAACTAACGGATAAAGGTAATCTCTGCTAAACTAACACTGAAAGCTCTGGCAAATCTCTGCCTCCCAGCAAGCCCTTCCAGATATTTCTTTTCCTTCTTTATAAAAAACATCCGCACTGACAGAAAGCCATCTGCAGTTCTGCTGGTACTGAGTGTGCCACATTGTGTGTATATACACATACGTGCATGCATGTACAGCGATATTGGAGACATATCTGTACACATACATAGCCATACCCCCACATACATATAGTTATGTATGCACCACTGGGGGATTGCCTGCAGCTCACAGCCCACCTGGTGTGAGTCACGATGTCTGTCAGAGCACCGCCCTCCAGGAACTCCATCACCACCCACAGCTCATCGCTGACAAGGTAACTGTTGTACATGTCAACCACGTTTTCGTGATGGTAATCTCTCATGATTACAACCTGTGAGGAAAAAAAGAAAAGAGGAGATGTGAATTGCTGCAAGCACTGACACTTGTTTTGACCTTCTTTTTCACTGCGCTTTTCTCTTTGTGCTTAGTAAAGGTTCTGCTATGAATCACAGCCTCGCTAATCCTTGTGGCAGTGCGTAACCAAAATCCATGTATATACATAAAGTAACAGTCATCATAAACACATCAGGAGACAGGAAGACTCTTTAGATGCTGAATTGTAAGTGGCAGATAATTGTGGTTTGTTTGTTTGTTTGTTTTTCTCCATACTGCAGGACCAGGACTGGTTATTTCATTGCTTTCTTACTGCCACCTGCTTTCAGTACATTTATTTAGATCCAATCAATTGCTCAGCTCAAAGTCTTCTTTATCAGGCAGCAAACCATACCTTGTACAGTACTTTAACAGAAAGTTGGTGATACTGGAGCTGTTCATCTCCCAGCCCACAGCAGGGGACCCAAACTACATGATCTTTGAAGTCCCTTCCAACCCAAGCCACTCTACAATTCTATGACTCGCCATTAAAGGGATCTGAGGCCCCTGGGTCACAGACCACAGCAGAGGTAATAAAATGGGAAGAAGAGCACACATGTCAGGGGCACCCCAGAGTTGAGGGGTTAGCGAGCAGATGGCCTGTATGCACTATGGCTGAAGTGGCTGGGAGGGATTGAGCTCTGTTCTGCTGCTCCTGGACGCTCAGAAACTGTGAAGTACTCTGCACTGTGCTACCAGATATGTGAAATTAAAGAACTACAAAGATACAGCTTTTCTCATTCCCTGCTATAGTCTAGTTTGCCTGGAAATGGAATAATGCCTTCACTTAAATCGGAATGATTTAATACAATGGAGAAGATAATCACTAATATGGGGTCACAGTTATGCTTTTAAAATGCTCTGTAATTGTAAACTATAATGGCAAGCATTGGAATCATTAATATCTTGAGACCTGGTGGATAGCTGAACCTGCTCTATAGGTGCCAAGACAGCTCTGGCACCTGTGTCTCACGGCAGCCTGGTTCAGTAATTCTTTGAGCACACTGCAATGCTGCATCTCAGCATCTACAGCCCTTTCTTTGTGAAGGGGATTCATATGCAGGAATTTCTGTACTTGTGAAATTTCCTGGATTCATTTATCTCCATAGACAACTGTATTTTGTTTTGAATTCTAATACTTTGAATTACTAAGTGTAGTGCTGTAACACGGTGGAAAATGCAGCAATGATAGCACAGTAGCAAAGCCCTAGGCTGCAGCAGGGAAAAATAAGCTCAAATAACACAGCTACAGACATAGAAATAAAGGGAAAAAAAGAATCTGCTGACCCTTAGAAGGCCTCAAGCATGCAGGGATTTCCAGTGAGATCCTTTGGCCTCCAATGCCACCCCTTAAATGAGGTCTGGGAAGGGGGTGGATCCTGGCTCCACTCCTTCCTGTCACTCAGGTACACTGCACGCACCTGAGCTCCCCTGGGTTGGCCCTGCCTTCCCACCAGGTGCTCAATCACTGCTTCAGGCCATGACTTAGCATTTCTGCTACGCTGAGGCTCTAAAACTAAAGTTGGAGGAGGGCTGGCAGTTTGGGACAAAGGCTCTTCCAGAGTGCAGTCATGAAAAACACTGTGCTCTTGAGGAAAGCCTAAGGCAAAACTAACAAAGCTCAAGGAGAGTAAGTTCACTTGAATGATTACAGCTTCATTTAAACATTACCATAAAACAGATGCTGAGCCAGGCGTATACATGCTTTATGTGAGTGCTGTGAACTCAACCACCACATCTAGAAGTGAACTGCACTAGCAGCAGCTCAGCCGAGGTGCCAACAACAACTGCATGATATTGAGGGATGTCAGAGAGGGGACAGGGAGAGAAAACATCAGCCAGGGAAGGCTCTGATCACCCCTGTGTAGGCGGAGGGAGGCACTGAGAAGAAATTTTCAGATGACACAAGTGACTGGAGCGTGTCAGGGAAGCAGATTGGTCCTTCACAGCTTGTAGGGCCTGCTTCAAGATGTCACCATTCAAGAGATGCTCAGTTAGAGCTACTGCAAAGCAATTCAGTGCAGTCTTCCAGCAGAGACAAAATGAAGTCAAAATACACAGTGTAGTCATGGGCTGCAGAAAGGACAACTTGTGTGCAAACACAAGCAAGTTTTTGTTAAAGAGCTTCTATAAAGCAAAGATCAGGCTGGTGCTGATGGCCCCAAGTGCCCCAAAGCAGACAGCACTCACATGAAGTCTTAAAGGAATGAAGTACAAAAGGCCGAGCTGTCACCACTGCATCTAGCCTATTGCTTGTACCCTGGCACTTACAGCACACATCGATGTCATCCCTGCCCTCCAAGAGGGCTCCAGGGGACCTACATAACCACAGGTCAGTCCAATGCCTGTGCTGAGCAAGCTACTGGAAATGGCAACTACTATCGTGCGGCTGTAAGAATCACCGACAAATTGGATATAATGGGGGAGAGTGCAGAAAATTGTGCCTCAAAACCCTGTTAGAGCTTCCTGACAGAGTGTGATCCTGCTCAAGGCCATTCTGCTAGGATTTCAAGGAGGTGACAGGTCAAAAATCTTTAAAGAAAATCTTTCGATTAAAAGCTGTTATTTTATTTTTAAAATGTGATGTTTTTTAACGGTTCTAAAGAAACCAGAATTTAATGTTCTAAAGGATGATCCTCTTGTAGTCAAAATACACGAAACAAATGATAGGATCAGATGGTTTTCACAAGAGGTCTCCCTGGGGACCTGCAGTGTTGTTGGCATCGATCAGTGTACTCATAAGGGATCCCAAAAAAGCAGAGAATACAGAACACTAACTTCTATAGGGGGGCAAGAAGTAGAAACTCTTTCAGTTGCAGAAGGAACTCAGAGCATCGAAGAACTGGAAGAATAAATGGCAAACTAAAATCCGTGTTCTTAAATCTAAAACACACAGAAAACAATTCTACAAAAACAGCAGTGGTCTCCAAACTGGCTGTAATCTCTCAGGAGATGTGGGAATTAATACAGATGGTTCCACGAAAAAGGGATTGTCAACTCTTTGCTAACTACCCATCAAGAAAGGAAAGGGATCACAAATGATTAGGAGGGGAGGCAAGCAGAAAACAAAAAGCACGTATATGCCGGAGTATGGTTTGTGCGTTTCTTCCATATTAAGGTGAGTGAGGATCCTCCATCTCAGCAGAATAAACTGTACCAGAAATGGTCCAAAGGTGACCAGGCTGCGTCTGTGCACCTGGTAAGCCATGTGGACCAGATGACAGATTTCTTAGTTGTTTACTGTGACTCCCCACCGTGTTATTATAGGTTTAAAGCTAGGAGGAGATGTAACTCATTTGAAAGTGATCTGATTACTTCAGACACCACAAACGAGTGTAGGACTCACCCCTCTATTTTAGAAAAACATTAACATGCCTTTGGGACCTCCGTTCAGATCACGTCTTATGCCGCACTGCCCACAGCAACGTACCTCATTGAACAGCAGCTCCCTCCTCTGCTGTTTCCTGAGATCCATTTTCTTCACAGCGACTTGCTTTCCCGTGTGCTTCTCAGTGGCAATGCAGACTATCCCCGTGGAGCCCTCCCCGATCTTGATGAAGCTGTCCAAGTACTCCCGGGGATCACCGGGGCTGACGACCAGCTGCAGGGCAGCTCTGAACTGTTCGTGGGACACCCTGGAGGGCTGCTGGTCTGAGGAGGAGCCCCAGCTGGGTGGGGGATAAGCACTTGATGTGATACTTGGGGAGCTGGGGTAGGAGGCGGTGGAAATATAGGGAGAGCTTGGCTGGAGGGACGGTTGGTGGTAGTGGGATGCTTTGTGGTAGACCAGAGGGTACTGGTAGCTGCTGCTGGAATAGCTGACTTTGCTTTGACTTTGAGGTAGCTTTACTGGGCCCCTTGGGTATGTGTCCGATCCAGAGAGTGGTGGGCTAACTACCAGCTGTGCTCGGTCGTAATCCACCTGCAACACAAAATCAGAGGAATGGACATGAGTGAAGAGCTGGGTTTCCAGCTGCCTGGCCAACCCTGACCGCTCTGTTCACTTTCTGCACCCGATACGCTCAGCAGGATGCCCGCACAGCACGCTCCTGCATGGACTCGCTGTTCTGTAAGGGACATTGCTGCCTGCTGACTTTTAGACCATTAGGCTGCTTGCCCTCTCATCACTACTAAAATAAGGCCAGTGAAGACCACTAAGTCTTCTGTATACCCCAGGTTCTGTTGGAGACATGGTAATCTCTGTTCAGTAAAAGCATATGGTCCAAAGGAATGCATTTACTCTGTATTAGCAGTGCCCCGCAGGTTCTCTGGGCCATTTCCTCCAGTGAAGCATCCTTTTCAATACAAGAAGCCCTTTCACAAATTCAAATCCATGTCTTTCCTTCCAAACACGAGTTTCTGGCTTTTGACTCTCACCCATTAGTCCTTTCGTTTGCTTTTTTCTGGTGATACATAAATGACCTCTTCCCGTGGAGGTGGCGGTTCCCTGAAATTCCCACAGCCTCTGCTGTGCCCCATCACCAGCTGCTGGCTGAGCCACCGCAGAGCAGATGCAGCCCTCTTATCTTTTCCTTTTTTACCCTTTTCGGTGTTGTATAGCTTAAAATAGCCGGGCCTTCTCCACCATCCCCACAAGTGGAATCAGGGCTGCAGCACTGTCCAACCATGGCAGTATAGCAACATGGAGGGAGCGCTGCAGACCATGAACAAATGGCAGAGGAGCACCAAATTCAAAGCACGGGGATACATCACACAGAGCTACAATTAGGGGAGCATGTAACCTGCTGGAGGTAAGAGGAGAGCCCCTCAGAGGAGTCTTCAAAGGGACTTCATCCAAGCAAGCTAAAATAAGGAGCCTAATTCAATACACCATTACTTAAGTCATTTTCCAGAGTGACACGCTGCTTAACTGCGGCATCCCCAGAACTGCTCATCTTCATTTCAAATAGGAGACAATCGTGAGGAAATGATCCCAACGGGAGGCCTTTGTCATCTGCAGGTTCCTTTCTTCCCTTGTGTTTTCCCTAGCTTTTCTAAGCTACTTACACTGAAAGTCAGCAAATACTTCGCATTCATAAACAAAACTGTCTCCATCTGTGAAAAACAGAGAAGGATCTAAGACAAAAAAAAAGTATTATTTTCTGTTCCCAGAAAAGGGCATCTCCACGTCTCTGATATAACGTAGGTGACTCCTGCTGACACGCGGGGCACTGAGGGGCGGGGGGGCGGTCAGACACAGGCTCATGATGTAGCACAATTACAAATAATTACGGCAACGAATTCATTTCATCAATCAATTTCCGCAGTGGCCCACAGGGGTGGACAGCGCAGCAACCCCGACACAGCTCACAGCAGCTACTATTGCTGCTGGCTGCCGGCCAGGAGTCCCTGATCCATGTTAGTTAAATGCACATTAATCTGAATTTGGCAGTGTAATCAAGGACCCAACTGAACTGTGAAATTGAATTCTGCGGTGGAACATCATTTGACCGTTTTATGCGAAGACTGCAAAAAAAAAAAAAAAAAAGGAAAGAGTAGAAAAAATCTGCCGCAGCATCCATCCATCACTGTAGGCTGCCGCACAGCGAGGAGGAGATTCTAGCTGGAGTCACTCGGTTGCGGGGAGAAAAGCCTCGCAATAAAGAAGCGCGGCGCTGGATCAGCGCTTCTGGGCGCCGTGTGTGAGCCGGGCATGCCCGTCTGCCGTCCTGCTGAGGGTTAGCAGGGCACAGGGATGCCTCCACACAAGGGCTGTGCAGGCGCTTCCATCGGCAGCCTGCAGCTGGAGGCAGCCGCTGCGTGAGCTCCCAGCCGCACGGTGCCCGTGTCCAACGCTGACGGCGCTGCACGGCCGCCTCCTCGGGTGCTGTTTCTGTACGAGTGTGACATACAAATGCTTACGGTCAGGAATGAACTTATGCAGCTGTGAGATAGAAGGGGGGTCAGAGACATCGTGCGTTTCATGAAGGATATGATATCTGCCCACCTCATTAACACAGAAGGGTGCTCAGATGGTGTGGTGGAGGCAGGGGAACTCAACCCAGCCCCATCCTACGCATGTGTGTACACAGAGCCACACAGATGATTGCTCTGACTGAAAAGACACCATTTTTATATCAAGATGGGGAAAGCCCAGTCTAAAACTAAAACCAGATAAATCTGCACCAAAGGATCGCTACTGGGCGTCCCCCACACCCGCTCTTTTCTGAGCACGCCCCACGTGTCGGGAACAGCACATTCTGCAGAGACATTTTAAAAGGAAAACTGGGATGTTCAGCGTCCTTTTTTGACAGCTTTCTGCAGTTGGTGTTTCGGTGTATCTGCAGGACAACCACTCACTTCCTGCACCTCATGCAATCTTACCGAAGTAGAGGAGCCCCAGTGACTCCATCAGCCTAACCTCTCCTCCCAGGCTGTGTCCTCACGCAGTTCTTCACAGCGTGGCAAAATTGAGCACATTTGATTCCACTAATAACGCTATTA
Organism: Bambusicola thoracicus; assembly: GCA_002909625.1. Taxonomy (NCBI): domain Eukaryota; kingdom Metazoa; phylum Chordata; class Aves; order Galliformes; family Phasianidae; genus Bambusicola; species Bambusicola thoracicus. The sequence continues at coordinate 12,213 of PPHD01020312.1, forward strand.
CTCCTGCTACTGAATGCAATTACCTACTGAAAGGCAAGTCTGTAAATAGTACAAAGGAATGTAAAAAGCAGCCCCACTCTCACTCAAGATCAGGTCAGGGGAGCAGATGAAGTCACAGCCCTGCAGTGCAACGCAATGTGCTACTGCTCATCTGGCTGCAGCCTCACTCAGGTCTGCGCACGGCCACCTCAGCAGCCAGGTCTGACACAACACGTCTGGAACCCGCAGCCAGAACAGGGCACGTGTCTCATTTATCTGACATCTGTAATAATACCCATCTGCACCTACTCTTCAGATTTACAAGTCAAAACGCACATCTTTGTTAAATGCATTTTGAAGCCGTACATTTGTGCCCGAGGACTTTTTCAATGCTTACTTTTCCCCCCTTTTAATTATACTTTAAAGCCAATTTCATTTGTACAATATCTGATTTGAGACTTGATTCTCACTTAGTAAACTCATTTAATGAACCATTATCTTACTAATGCCTCCTTGAAAAGAAGATTCCTCAGCAATCATCCAAGACACGAAGCTGCTATTCACTTCCAGGAGCTGCGGATGGGTTTGGGAATTGAAACTGCTGCATTTAACAGTGAATCATCAAGTTTCAATAAACCGAGGCTACACGAGTGCCTCTGATGCTCAAAGGAGAGCAATGGCTCAAAATGAATCTTGCACTAAGGCATCTTTTTCCTTAATAGAAGTTGTTACTGCATTTTAATGGGATATCTTACAAAGCGTCGCCAGTGCTCTGAGCCCTGTGCGATACACCTCCGCCTTCCCTCTTATTGAATGCCATAAATCTGGCAGGAGCAGGCACAAGAGAGTTTATGAATTATTGGTGGATTTGTCCTTCCTCCTTCTCAACTCTGACAAAGTGATTGTTTTAAAAGAAAGAAATGGCAGCCCATCCCAAGCTTTCCTCACCAATTCCAGAATCTGTGTTTTAAAACCTTACTCTTGCAGACAGTTAACTACATATAGACGTCCCTCCCAGCAAACCCCAAACTTAGACGAGGCACAGGAAGAAACCTGGCAACCTTTCTACTCCCCAGCATTTACACTCCAACTCAAAAGCCCAACTCTGTGCTTTAACACAATCAGCACCAAAAAATAGCAGCACTGCTCTCCCTTTAGCATGGGACATCAACAGTAACTGCAGCCCAGCATCAGCAAAGCAGCCAAAACCTAAGCAAGATGCAGGCATGCCTCCGGTATGAAGCCACGGTGTATTTGCAGAGGTTTGAGATGACGTCTGGGTCTCAAGTTGGACAGGACCAAGTTCTGAGTGCATAGAGGCTGTAAGAAAATGCACTGTTCAGACACCATCATAAGCAGAAGAGGTATCATTGAGTGGCAACTACTAAGTTCAGCACATTTGGCAAGTCACAGCAAGCTTGCTGCCTGTTGCTAAGGGAACCCATTAACATTCAGCGAAATCTACACCAGAGGAAAAACCATCTCTTGCAGAATATTACATGTTTAAGCAGGTCT
>PPHD01020313.1:0-13705 GCA_002909625.1 Bambusicola thoracicus
TTTTGTTTGTTTGTTTGTTTGTTTTTTTAATAAAACATAACAAAGAGAGACCAAAACATAGAACTAGGGATGTGTGATCTTGTTCTTGTGAAACTAACACAGCAGGCTGGTTTGATGGCCATGGTTCTTGGTGCTTTCCTAAGGTGTTTATCAGAGATTATTGATGGAATGTTACTCCTCCTGTGCTTCAAAATAGTTGTTTACAAATGTACATACAGCCAAAAAGTGATGACATGAATAAGATGTGACTATGAAGCAAGGGATATTTCTCTATGGTGAGAGAGCTTGTAGAAGTCTGATAAAGAGGCACAATCAAAGTTTGATTTCAACTCAATTTATTCCATTTGAAAATTCGCAAATGTATTTATGTTGACTAAAAATGGAGTCAGAAATAAACCCTAAAATTAATGTTATCAGCAATCTTGAAACCTGTCCTCAAATTCCTTTATCACAAAAGAAAGCACGGCTGCATATTTTTTTTGCTGCTCAGGTGTACGGTGTCTGGAAATCAGCTATCAGAAATTCATGGTCAAAGGCAGAGTACATGCTGAGAGGAGGTACAATTCAGATGTTCTCAGGTCACTTTCCATTGTATTAATCAATAACTTACTTAATGAAACATAGTGTACGCTCTTTTAAAATGCACAGTTTCTACCAAACTAGAATGTGCAAGAAGTGCATTGAAGCATGGGACTGGAATGCTAAATTATCTTCACAAACTGGCAAAGTGCACTGGAAAACACTGTCAAAACAGTGTACATAGGAGAATAAAAATAAACTGCACAAGACTCTATAGGGTCTTATCAGGAATCAAAGTGAATGTTGTCAATAATGTCATGCTATTTTGAAAGCATTGACACACCATGCTGAGATAGGAAATAGCAGTCTGTAGCATGTGAAATTATGTTCCATTTATGCTTGAGCAATGGGAAGAAGTTAGCTCCTTACCCTGCCCATTTTTTTATGATTCTATTTTTCAAGATATAATCCAAGTGTAGAAAATGTGAAGGAGGTTGAAAATGGTCAGAAATAAGGGATTTCAGCTTAGACAAGAATCTGATCAGAAGTGAAAGTCTTAAATGGTGTAAAAGTAGAAATAGAAAAGAAATTTATGCTTCCTGCCTATCATGGACAGACAGAGAAGCTGAAGGACTGAGCAAGGGAGATACGCATTGCCTACCAGAAAGGCAGACTACTAAGGACTTTCATATTATGCCATAACAGAATTCCTTGAAACTCAAAGTACTGGCCATCTAGACCATCACTGATTCTTGAACCTGTGGTAATACCTAAGATCTGGAGGCTGATATTTCATGCTGAGCTCTGGTCAACATCTAGGACCTACTCTTTTTTTTTCCTAATTTAAAATGGTTGTTTTGGGAGAGCTTTTTACTTTTGCATTGATTAAGCTTGGACTGTGATTGTTTTAGTATGTGCTAATTCTGCTGGGAACTGATTTCCTTCTATGATTGTGAGATTTTGCCAGTGCCAGCAAGTAGGCTTTTATTGGGCACGAGACATACCTTCCCACAATGCGTAGGCTCAGATTTGGCCAATCTATCTTGAGCAGTAAGATAATTTTAAGGAAAGGATGTGTGCCATTCTCTGTAAGTTGGCTTCATTGACAGAGAATGGCCTTGGGCACATTGAATTTACTGCTGTGTCTTTGGCCATCTGTCCTGGACAGACAGGAAGGCATTAACGTCTTATCTCTTGCAAAGAAATTCCTACCTCAAGGCCAAGGTCAGTGCAAGGTCACAGAAAAAAACTCTTGGCCTCTGTTTACACAGTGACTTGCCTTCTGGTTTGTACAAGATCCAGTGGTTCCCAACATAACCAGCTTCTGAGAGCGTAAGTAATCACCAGTGATAAATGAGAGAAAAAAGAACAGAGCTTCTAATACATTCCCCTGTTACAAAATCCAGCTTTGTCTAATTTGACATGATTGGATGAGGATAAAGACAAAGGCTGGAAAACGCTAGCTGATTTTATTTGTCAGCAACCACAAGTATACCAAAACATAGAAGGAATAATCCTAACCCTAGCCACAGTTTTACAGCCCAGACATAAGTTATGAGCATGTTACAACTGGTGACCATTATGCAACCATTCTTCTTCAGTAAAAATAGTTGCCAACAATGAGCTGTTTGGAAAAGGTGTTTGGTTTTTTTTCCCTGATTTGACAATTCTTAGAAATTTTGATGTTTCACAGAGAGAATAATACATTCTCCTGGAGACCTGGGATTTAACCTTGAAAGAATCTGATGTGACAGAGCAGAGAGCTATCTGTATATCCGTACATCTCTCTAAGTAAATGGGGATGAGAAGAAAAAAAAATATTTTGAAAATAAACATTTGACTTATTACAACACAAAAATTTTCAATAGAGATATTCACACACTGGCTCCAGGGTAGGTACAATATGTTTGCTGAGAGTACATTTATCTGAAGATTTATTTTATGGCAACAAATATGCTATTTACATTTCAGTGAGGCTGTTATGATTTAAGTTAGCAAAACACAAATGGACTTTCAGGATAACATCAATCAGCTCTAAGAAAGGAAGCAGGGAGAGAGGAAAGCAGGTATATGGGGAGAGAGGAAGTGAAAATGAGTGACAAAGACTGTCTACAGAAAATGTTAAGTATAGAAGGACTCATGGAAAATAGCAGGGAAGTAAAAACTCCTCTCTACATAATTAGTGCTCCATTAATTCTGAGCCCATAAATTAATATGATTCACATTTCTCATGTCTATCAGAATTCTCCTTCACAATGCTTTGGCACACATGCTGCTTCATATCCCAGTGTAGAAAACCTAAACTATACGAAAATACTTAATTTACTGTACATTTTGGTATGTTATTGCCTTTTTTTTTTCTCTTTTTTTGATTGACAGTGTGAGAGCACACACCTCACACAAAGCAATGCTTTTAACTTAAATTAATCCTAAGTGAACATATTTCATGTATTTATGCCTATAGTCTAAAAAAAGCACTTCTAAAAAACAGCACTGCCTTTTAGTTATCCAGTGAATAAGTCACTGGAGATGCCCACATCTCAACCAGTGAACATTTTCTTGCAATGTCTTGAAAGTGCTACATATTTAGGGCTCACACAGCTGCTGTAGTCTTAATGAAGTGGTTAATGGTGTGTGAATTATAGATTCTGACAATCTCTGTAATAAAATCAACAGGACTGCATCCACAGTCTACTACAGCAGCTAAATAATGACAACACTGCTTAACGTAATGCAGTATCTTTAAATACAGTCTCATTCTTGCATTCTTGTACTGAAAAATTCTTGTCACCACAAAGAGGAAACTGAGCAACGAAGAACAAAATGATATACACGACAATTTATTTGTTTGTTTGCTTTTGGTTTTGGTAATGAGTCTGACTTGTAGCAACTGATTCTGGGAAAATTTTAGGCCTGTCTGGTACATACATTTTCTAAGTAATCTTTATTACTGTCTGGTAGAATGAAAATAAACAATAATGGGTCTGCTAAAAATCAAGGCTACTCTTCTTCTCTTGTTTGCTCTTGGTTGTGTTTTTGTTCCAGTAGACCAGGGAGCTGACTTTCTCTCCCTTACTTAACAGGTACTCCAGCAAGGAAAAACCAACTAAGCTGCATTCGCTAGCTCAGGTAATCGCTTCCTTAGTTTTCATGGTTCAGGCAACACCAGAGAAACAAAATATCTGAAAACTAGAAAGTAACTTTGCATGTAAAAGAAAAGACCATTTTGACTAAGCTGCCAGAGTTTATCTAGCCCAAGCGTGGACTTGAGAACATATTTGTGATTCAATAAACCTGCTCTGCTGGATTGAGTTGGTCCAAGCAAAAATGTTTTTTAACAGTAAGCCTGTGTCAATTATCACACACAAACAAGGCAGAATAACTTACTTGGGCTAGCACAACAAAAATATTCAGCTAGTTCCCAGAGGTTGAGGATCATTTTTCCTGCATGACAAAAGCAGTGTTTGTGCAAGAAACATCAGCTCTTGTTTTTCTGAGCAAGAAGGCTTGGATGCGCTCCCTGCATTTGCAAGACTCCACTTTCTGCTCTTCAGCTTCTGCCACAATCCTTTGTGAACACACTGATGTGCTTATCTACTCATGCAGGAACAGGAGTTTGAATAGATTAAGAGAATCATAGAATCATTAAGGTCAGAAAAGACCCCTGAGAACATCTAGTCCAACTACTACCCATCACCCCCAGGCCCACACAACCATGGCCTTACTGTGCCGCATCTCCATGTTTCCTGAACACCTCCAGGGACAGTGTGTTGACCACTTCCAAGGGCAGCCTGTTCCAATGCCTGACCGCTCTTAGAAGAAATGTTTCCTAATAAGCAGAGTGAACCTCTCCTGGTACATCTTGAGGCCGTACCTCTTGTCTTATCACTGTCACGTGGGAGAAGAGGTCAACCCTTGCCTCATTAAAAAGCCTTCTCTTACGTAGTTGTACAGAGTGATAAGGTCTGCCCTGAGCCTCACCTTCTCCAGACTGAACAATCCCAGTTCCCTCAGCTGCTCCTCATAAGACATGTTCTCTGGAAAATTTACAACTTCACTGCCCTTTGCACACACTCCAGGGCCTCAAGGTCTTTCTTTGTAGTGAAGAGCTCAAAACTGATCACAGTGCTTGAGGTGCAGCCACACAGATGCCAAGCACAATCACCTCCCTGTTCCTGCTGGCTACACAATTTCTGATACAAGCCAGGATGCCATTGGCCTTCTTGGCCACCTGGGCATACTGCTGGCTCATGTTCAGCTAGTAGTCAACTAACAGCCCCAGGTCCTTTTTCCTCTGCGCAGCTAGTCAACCACTCTGCCCCAAGACCTTAGCAGAGTATGGATTTGTTGCTGAAGAGCAGGATTCAGTATTTGGTTTTGCTGAAGCTCATACGATTGGCCTCAGCCCAGCAATACATCCTGTCCAGATCCCTCTGTAGGGCCTTCCTATGCTCAGACAGATCGCTCCCAAGTTGGTGTCCTCTGCAAAATTGATGATGGTGCTCTCAATCCCCTTGTTCAGACCATCAGTATGAAACAGGGCTGGCCCCTCTACTGACCCCACAGGAACTCTTTTCTTAGCTGGATTTTCAGTCTCTAGCATTTCAGTTACCCCATGTCTTCAGTGATACTTGTCCCACCCCTCTCAGTTTATGCTTAGTGCAATCCCAGGAAATACTCATTCTCCTTAAATCCACTTCACTCATATCCAAAGGGAAAACTATAATTGGTCTTTCTTGCCTCTTGTATCCCTTGTGAATTGGGAGACCCCCACCAGCAAAACTGTTTTCCCTTCCTCTCTCCTTAGGCAGTTCTGAGGATACGGGCCTGGTTTTCTCCTGGGAGCATATGTTGGAGAGAAGGTAACTAAGGAAAGGCGTACAAGCTGGTAATACCATTAGTCTTCCAGAAGGTGTTTTCCAGCAGGTGGATTGGGCAGACCTTCCAGCTGTTTCTCTCTGTCAAAGCTTATCCTATTTTGTAGAGATGACAACCAGTGCAGAGAGAATGGCTATACCTCTTGGGGAAAAATACATATCCCATGCTTTAGAGAAAGTAGAGATACACTCTGTTGACATGCATTTGAAGTTATATATGTGTGGTAGGTTTAACTTCCTGGTAACACTCATTATTTTTGGTATGACTTCAGTGAAAAAAAAAAAAATCACACAGACACACACACACACAAGCTTAATAATTGAAATCTCAGTTTACCAGATGCTGCACTGCCTCTTTCACTTCTATTAGCAGCAAATCCTAGAAAAGTAGGAGAAGTAAAATTGCCATGTCAGGGTGTTAGTAAGTGTATGCTTCAAAAAAGCATGTGCAATGAGAGCTAAAACAGAATAAATCTCTTGCAAGCATAATGAACCATCAACTCCAGTCATCCTGAGCAGTTCCATACGCTACCAATATTCCCATTCACGTCAGTCAGTTCCTCACAGAATAAAGCACCTCAGCTCCTGAAGCATGTGGGAAGGGCAAAGCTCTTGGATCAACAGCCTCCAGCACAGGAAATCCACAAACAAATGTGAAAAAGCAGAGTCTGCACGGTATACTGAAGCCAAATGCACCCTTATATTGTTTTTTGTTGTTGCTGTTGCTGTCATGGTTGAGAAAACAGAAAGTAGGGTAACATTTTACATATTTAAGGTTTTGCATTTTATTAACTTTGAATTAAGATAAATATCCCAAACAATATTGTTTTTATTTAATTTTAGACCACCTACCTACAGGAGAAAAAGAGATTCAATCATACAGTGATCCTCTGCTTCATTACCACACGAAAGAGGTTTAGAAAAGCTTAGGATAAGTAACGGGATTTGTGAGCATGTTTTTGAGACAAACCGTAGAGATTTTTGAGGTTTGCTTACAATCCCTTGCCTTTTTCAGCAATCAGAGAATAAAGGACCTTGGAGAAATACACGTCATTAAATGATTCAGTTCTGGCCTATGACGGTTGTTATTGATACCAACAAAACCTGTGCTTTCTATTCATCACATTGTTAAGCAGTAGTGTCCAACTAGGAGAATACCAGCTTATTATGATTTCTTTTTTTCCCAGGGTGGAGTGATTTTCCACCCTGCTCCTCTTCATTTCGTTTTGATTCTCAGAAGTGAACGCTTTCTTCTTTTACGAAAATGCAAATTGTATGAACTGCTTCAGAGCTGGCAGCGGCACATAACTGATTACAAAGACATCACTATTTTATGAGATGGCGTATCTGTGAAACGCAGCAAGGTCCAAAACTGGAGTAGCTTTTATTGTTATTAGTCTTTTTCAGTCCCCTGTGGGAGCCAAGATGTTTTCATATGGTTCAGGGACATTTAATGTGACGTCTTGGTGGACTGCTCTGACGCTTTTGTTCAAGCACAGTTCTCATCAGTGCTGGTTTGTAGTGAGTGTAAACTGGCATGAGGCCACAAAAATCAGTGCAGATCACATTTTTTTTTTTAATTGAGAAGCTTAACTCAGTGTAGTCAAAGCTTTCACATGCAGCTTGCAGAAGAAGATAGTGACATACATTTTCACAATTGGTAACACAGCTTTCACCATACTTCTGACAGTGCTTGTTTTATAATTTGGTCAGTATTCTTCTCATGAATCATTTGGCAAGCTGTAACCAGCTGCACACAGCTGCTGCTACTTCAGAAGTCTGCAATGAACCTCAGTTACCCCAGAACCCGCCATCCAAATTTAGATTTTCCACAGTTGTAGACTTTCATCTAACTAATATGACAGCATTCATAATTGCTGCATTTGTGGAGAATGTTGCAGAGGAAAATATGCATTACTGTACAGAAGTCCAGTGGGGTAAAGAAGGAAAAAAGGATTCTGACAAGCAATGCTCAACACCTGTTGGAATAGAGACTGTGCTTATATTACCAGATATCTGCACAAAGTTCTCTGCAGTGGATTCAGATTAATATTTTGTTGGTGCTTCTACTCTATAGAATTCATAACTTTAAATTCAGACTAATCAGTAAATAAAATACAACATCACAAATTGTGAAACATTCCATTGGAAATGTGCCCCATTCTTATTACTACTGTGTCTCTTAAAACAGAATTCTTTGCCTTCACGAGCAGGTATAAAAGCAATTCCATAGCTGACTGTCAGATAAAGCAAACTCGATTCATGTCCTATAATGACAAGGTCATGCACCACGTAGAACCACTTTTAGGTTTTCTTTGAGTAAGATCAGATGAAGAAAAGCTCGCATGAGAATATATATATATAAAAAAAAGAGCTATTGAAGGGTTTGGATGAGTCATTCAGTCTCACCTGAGAATACATGCAGATAAAAAGAGTGTAGCTTTGATGGAGGCACTAGTGAATTGGTTATGTTTTCATAATGACTTCTTTATATTATTGAATACAATGGGAACTTTAAGGCCAACCACAATAACAGTTTCTCATGAAAAATTAACAAAGAATTTATGGAAATGTAGCCAAAGTCCCAAAGCAATTAGCTTAGATTTCTCTAGAGTCTGAGAAAAGACTGGATAATTGCAGGCAGAAACTGCATAAAGTGGCTATTTTCATTATCACAAGATACAGAAAGTCCATTTTCATCACAATGGGATATAATGATGTCAAAGCTAACATGGAGATATGTTTAAGGAGATTGAGGCAGAGTTTATGGGATAGATTGATTTACATGGCACCCAGATCCATATTAAAGATCCCTCTTAAAGGGATGAGCTATGTTTTACCTGGTGTATTCAAAGCAGGAGCTCCTTCATGTCAGGAGAAAAAAATACATTGCAGTCTCAGGAAGTTGATTGTACATTACCAGTAGAATTCACAGAATTCTAGAATTAATTTGATTTGTCATCTATAGAGAAGAGTGAAAATGTAATGCATATTGACAGATGAGAATACATTTGAAAGTATCCATCATACATATGTTTATAAGGTAAGAGCACTTACAATGCTAGTGCTGCATAGTTCAGAAATGGAGCAGTTGTGGCAGTCTAAGGTCATGTGAGAATCACTCTTAAACTTGTAAGAGCAAAACTGAGAGCTCCTGTAGCACATCCTCAGCTTTATTTTCTGTTTTGCCTATGAGCAGTATTGGTGCATTTGATTTTATTTCACTGCTCTGCACATGACACGCTCTCACCAATCTAATTACTTCTCACATGAACTGGAAAGTCGTATTCTGGTTGGATGCCCATGCTCGAGTGATTTATATTACATAACAAAAGCAGCCTCACATAATCACAGATGTCCTTTGGAATGTCACCCGTTTCGATCTGCAGAGTATTTCCTCCAAAGACCTCAATAAATGGTTGTAGGTAAAAGATTTCTGTTACAGCGCAATATAATTTCTGCACTATTACAACGATCATGATGCAGGTACAGGCAGTGCTGGTCTCTGGGAGGATTTAAACTACACAGACAAGCCTTATATATTCTTTCAGCTAAACGGCATAAACAATGTTCAGTCTAGGTGTTAGGGTTGATTATAATCTTCCCCATATCAGTGTAAATCAGAACAACTTTGCTATTATTTCACATCAGTGCAAATTTCACTATTATGGGATAGCCATTTTTCCACTAGTCTCTCTGTTTTCCTCTTCCTGAGCACCTACATACATTGATATAATTGTAACAGCAGCTAATTAAGTCCACCTTAACAATGGGCTCAGAATTAATAATATACCCTGAAGTGCTACTTGTTTTCCCCATTGAATTTTCTGATAGCCTTTGTTTCATGTCTGAGCAGAAAGGATAAACAGATTCACTGTTTCAGTTAGCAGGAGTTATCTTGCAGTAAATCAGTGCTCATGGATAGGTTTTATCACCTGCCTGTGCACACAGAGTTATATTTATGTATCCATACAGTTTGAACAGTCTTTGCATTTCTAACTCTTTAAAAGTATGTAGGAATTTATTGTTAAGTATGTTATCCTATTAAATGTTTGCATTAGTTGTTAAATAGTTGGTAATAAATAGTGCTAAGAGGCAATAATTAAATGTTTCAAAATGTTGTGGTTTTTTTTTTCTGCTTTTTCTCTTAGCTTTGCACCTCCTTTAAAGATTTATTCCAAACAAAAAGAAAAAATATGTAATGAAATAAAAACAGTCCACAAATGCATGCCTATAAGCTTACAATGGCCAGAAAAGCATTTGATTCACTGATGCAACACTACTGAAAGACTGATATTAAACACCCTTGGATCTGAAGCTTCTGGCTGGTTTAGATACTGGTAGGTTAAATGAAAGTATTGCTCAAGGGCTAGTTTAAAACTGCTTGTAACATGCCTTGATTTACAGATTATCAATTCAGCTGAGCAGCTGAGGAACATATTCAGGGAATCACATAAACAAATACATTCAGTTGTACTGTGGATTAACCTAAAGTGACACATTTATTTAAAAATCTGCCTACTACTTGTCCTCATTGATTAAATGCCCTTAAGAAAGTGAGTCTGAAGAAATAGGAGCCATTAAGATTCAACATACCTCCTCCTCTCCTTTTGATGGTTGACACATTCCCTGGAGTGGGAGATTGGATGGCTGATAAGCTAACACTGAATTATAAGCACATTGTGCAACATCACTGTCAAACGAAAAGTCTTGCAAAGCAACAGCATGCCTTAAGAGCACAAAAATGTACATGGCGCAGAATTATTTCATCCCCTATGTGGAGAATATGAATGCATATACTTGTATATTTATACATATACATAATGTTCACATTTGTATGTCAGAGACCAGCTCATGGTGCAGCACAGCTCACAGTGAGATGCATTATCACTGATCAGGAAAATAGAAGTGTCTGTGTAGGAATGTTTCAGTGTTGTCAGAAAGCCAAACAAGCACATTGTGACATCTCCATTGACTCTGCCACAGTCTTTTCTGAAACCAAGGCAGGGAATACGGAATTGGCAAGGGAGAAGTCTCCTTAGCCCTGAGCTATGCTGGATTTGAGAGATTGTGTGTGAGCTTTGGAAGAACTAGGCAAAAACAGCTTTGAGGTAATTTAAAAGAAAAAAAATTATTTTGATGCCAGTCTGCATACTCCTCTTTGGCTATGGAATACCCTCCTGCTGATTATTAAGCATTCCAAGAAGGTGAAGATGTCCACGTTATCCGAAATGGTCATGTAACACAGTCTAAAGCTGTAATATCACAGTGTCTTCAGCTGCAACCTTGAAGAAAAGTGTCAGATGGGGCCCACCATAAGACATGGTAATACATCCTCCAGATCTTCCCTACACTGTGGCATGAGCCCTGGGTTTCCTGCCACAAAACAAACAAAAAAACCAAACCAAACCAAAACAACAACAAAAACATTTGGCTGATCTGAAGGCAGTCTTAGCTTGTAGCATTAATTGTCAGTTGCATTTTAATCGTAGGTAGCTTAACTGTGGATTTTAATACCTCTGCATTAATAACTGGTTTGTCTCATTGCCGGCTATTCAGTCTGATGTATGTTTCCGTGCTGAGTTAGGTTTGATAGCTCAGGATCAGCTATCAGATCCAGCTCTCTGACTTAGTTGGGCTATTTTGGGCTCCAAATCAATCACACTGTGCTACAGCATGGACATTATTTTCCGTCACGCTGCAGGACCTTTGCAATTATTAAGATGCCACTGAACATTCACTAAGAGACAAGCTCTTCCCCTTGAAACATCAATCTAAATTGACAGGAAAAGGAAGGGCTAGGGGTGAAGGCATTTAGACAAATAGAGCAATTATGTCCCGTATCATTGTTAGTACATTGAGCTTGCTGGTGTGCTGCTACCGCTGTTTGAAAAAAAAAAAAAATGATTTTCACTGAACAGGAGAATTAATGAAAGCAGATTTCCCCCAGAGCAGTGTGCCTTATCCTGAGGAGCACCATCCATCTCACAGCGCTGCCTCTCCATGCTGCTCCTGGCCTTGCTCACAGGCAGGGCAGGCTGCTCGGCAGCCACTCACACACACTGCCCAGACAGCATAGTGGCTGGCCTCCTTGCAGGGCACTGCAGATGTCAATGCTCTCTGCAGAGCTGCCTGTTTGCACGCACCTTTTAGAAACTTTAATATCCTGGATTTCCAGTCTGCTTTGAAATTTAATTGACTTGGCTGAATTACAACATTACATTAAATGTCTTTTCCTCCTTATTGCTCTAACTTCAAATTTCCTTTTTCAGCTCCCACCTGGAAGTTTTATGCCTCAGAAAGATAAGAAGAAAAGCTCAACGTATCCTCCTCTCCCCATCTATTTCATCTCTAAATAAAGAAATTTGGCACAGTTGATACCTATGGCTCAAAAGCATGACATTTTCATGCGGATGGCGGGGGAGAATGGAATAGATGTCATGTAAATAAAGAACAGATGAACACTGAAGTTCATGAAGATGAACATTTTGTGTAGATAAACTATTAAAAAGCACAACTAAAAGCACGAAGTAAACAAACTGAATGACCAGATGTGTATCAAAGCATGACTTCTACTGAGCTATCACTTGGAAGATACAGGAAGAACTTTAAGGGGAACCTGCTTACATTGAGCATCTGCACAGTTCCTACAGTGGCTCTGTGCAATGAGACAGTGAAGGAGGGATTCAGCTGCCAGACATTGACAGTGGTGTCAATTGAAGTATCTTTAAGAGTACTAGCTGATTTTCAGCTGCCACTCCAGAAGGGTACAGGCTTCCCATGCTCTAGCATCATCTATGCACAAATAACTGTTCAGATCTGTCGTTTTACTTGTGAGCCTACACCTTCAGAGCACTATTCTGTTTTAGTACCTTGGTGCAGTAAAAACATAGACATACTGGTACCAGTCTACTCCAGTGTCTAGCATTTTGGCTTTACTCTGTTCCAGGTGAGAGAGGCACCTTTTGTTAAACTTCATACAGTTAATGATAACTCAATGCTCCAGTGTATCTAAATCACTCTGTAAGGCTCCTTGTCTATATAGCACTTTGCAGTTTAGTATCACCAGCAAATTTGCTGAGGACACATTCCACTTCATCCAGAAAATGTATAAAAATATTGAACAGAATGGGACTTAGAACTGGGGAACACCAATAGCTGCCAGTCAGATGTAGCCCCCTTCACTAAGATCCTTTGAGCCCTACTGCTCAGTTTGTTCAATACCCAGCAACCCTGACCATCTCACAGCTGTACAATTTGCATAGAAGTGTACTGTGAAGAACAGTATCCAAAGCTTGCTAAAATCAAGGAAGGCTATATTCACCACCATCCTTTGATCCACCATCCCTGGAGGCATTCAAGACCAGGCTGGAGGTGACTTTGGGCAGCCTGGTCTAGTGGCTGGTGACCCTGCACATAGCAGGGGAGTTGAAATTAGATGATCTTCAAGGTCCTTTTCAACTCAGGCCATTCTACAACTCAATGATTTTATGAACAAATATTTCTATAAATACATGAACAGCAAGAGGAGGGCTAGGGAGAATGTCCATCCCTTGTTGGACACAGAGAGGAAATGGTGATCAAGGATCAGAATAAGGCTGAGGTAGTTAATGCCTTCTTTGCCTCAGTCTTTAACAATCAGACCAGTTGCTCCCTGAGAACACAGCCTCTTGTGCTGGTAGATAGGGATGGAGAACAGAATAAGCCCTGCATAATCCACGGTGAGATAGTTTTGGACCTGCTTCGAAAGCGGGACACTCACAAGTCCATGGGGCCAGACAGATGGCACCCTAGAGTGCTGAGGACGTTGGCAGATGTGGTTTCCAAGCCACTCTCCATCATTCTTCATCAGTCCTGACTAACTGGGGATGCCCCAGAAGACTGGAAACTGGCAAATGTGACAACCATCTTCCAAAAGGGCCAGAAAGATGATCCTGGTAGTTACAGACCTATCAGTATTACCTCAATGCTAGGGAAGGTTATGGAATGGATAATCTCAGGAGCAATCATGGACCAGTTAAAGGTCAACCAGGGGATCAGGCCCAGTCAGCACAGGTGTATGAACTGTAGGTCCTGTCTGACAAACCTGATTTCTTTCTACAACAAGTTGACCCGCTTAGTGGATGAAGGTAAGGCTGTTGATGTGGTCTACCTGGACTTCAGCAAAGCCTTTGACGCTGTCCTCCATAGCATTCTTGTGGAGAAGCTGGCTGCCCATGGTCTGGATGGGTGTACTCCATTGGGTGAAGCACTGGCTGGATGGCTGGGCCCTAATAGCTGTGGTCAATGGAGTTGAATCCAGTTGGTGG
>PPHD01020315.1:0-13705 GCA_002909625.1 Bambusicola thoracicus
TTCTCCAAGACGTCTTCATCATCCGGGTGGAAGAGGAGGTAGGACCTGGCACACTCCAGGGCTTTCACGTAGTCACCGACTGGGAGGTAACACAGCAGGTATCAGGGGAACAGCCTCTCCTATGTACAGCTGCTCTCTGGGTGTTCTCCACCAACACATTAAACCTCTCACTTTAGAGAATAAAGCTTTCTAAAAGGCCTGTACATTACGTATGAAACACTGCTGACTCCTCCAGCTCACTTCCCACTGCACTGATGAATCAAGAAGCATTTGATTTGAACATAAATGTTGACCTTCACTCATTCTGCCCTTTTCAGGAAAGCACCCACCACGTGAGATAACCAGAATTCTGCCCAGGCTTTCTTTTTTAGAACAGAACGTAACAAAACACCATACAGGACCACAAAACTGATGAAAACACACAGCTAATGGATGTGACTGTGTTGAATAGTGGTGTTTCCCAGCTGAGAATCTGCTCTATCAAATAGCATTGCTGCGCTCTTTGTTGTAGTTTCCATTTCATGGGGAATATCCTGACATCCCACGAAACAAATCATACCTGAACAAAGCCCAGCAACACGCAGATAGAGCTGTAAGGAGCAGGAAGATGGGCCTTACCTCTGTAATAGGCAAACTGCAGGTAATCGTAGTGGAGGGGAAGGAAGTTTTCGATGGGTGAGATGCGGCCCGAGCGCGTGGCGAGCTCTCGGATGCAGTCGTGTTTGCAGGCCAAGACTTGCATGTAGTGATCTGATGGGAGAAGTGGGAAATGAAATGATAATGCTGACACCAGTACAGACAGCAACCATGCATTCCCAACTGAAGGGCACGCAGCTTCTGGTCCAGCAGCAACTGAGCACCTAAAGGAACAAGCTCAGCCTCCTTTTCAAAGCCAACAGAGAGCCACAGTCATGTTTTGCCCATCCCTGAGAAGAGCTGCTCTCCTTCTGCCAACTGTAGAGGGAGCCTGAGCATCTCTTTTGCACCCCAGGAGATGCCACCACTGCCCAGGAAAGTGCAGGGTTGGTGACAGGTAGGGGCTCAACCCGAAGAGCCAACCCCCAAGGACAACCACAAAGCAAGAGAGGTGTGAGGACACTGTGGCCACTTCCATAGCGCATCAGTCAGCTCACATTGGCAGCAAAACCCCTGTACTTGTTGCTCCTCAACAGTATCTCCTGGGGTAATGAAAGCACGTGGCAAACATCTGCCATCAGCACGTTTTCTGATCAGTGGGAGTACACAATTCAGGCATTGTATCAGCTGGATGATGCCGAAGCCAAAGCTGACATCTGATTCCCGTTTGGAGCCTTTGCTGCAGTGTACGTACAAATCTACTTTGCTTGCTCTGTTTCTGTACACCATTAAAAACTTTCAGAAACAAACACAGGCTTAAAAAACAAAACAAAAAAAACCACCACGCGCTCAGCTACCAAAGCACTTCTTGGAGCTGCCAAGAAAACAGCCGGAGGAATTTGTGCTGAGATCAACTGGAAACTCAAAACAGCCCCCATTTTCTCCAAGCAGGTAGCCTGAACAGCCTGATTTACAATATACATCCAGGGTATTGTATTAAGGAGAGCAAGAAGAGAAAAGAACATAAATAACTTTATTGTCCTTTAAACCTCTTTAAGCAATCCCAAACCTGAAAAAATTCATCCCTGACAAGCACTGCTTTCAGTCAGTACTGTCAAGGTACCCAAGAAACAGTCTGTATATACTGGAATCAGTGCACTGAAGTGCATCTGTCCCTGGGTGAGGAGGTATGAGTGTTTCCACCCCCTGCAGTGGGGCAGCAAACTAGCTTGGGACTGAAAAAAAGAATAGGGCTTTGGAGAAAGGTAAACACTCATCCTGTACTATAGCAATAATCCATAGGTTTAGGTTGGAAGGGACCTTTTAAAGGACCATCTAATCCAACTAAGTCCTTCTCCCACTACATCAGGCTGCCCAAAGCCCCATACAGTCCGGTCTGAACACATGGAGGGGGCACATTTATATGTCAGGGGTTTCTCATCTTGGTAGGTTCCATTTGACTTCTTGTCACTAGGCAAGCAGAACTACGCAAAACCAAAAACAATCTGCATCTGAGTGAAATACTTCCCATGAAAGAAGCAAAACTCCAATGTATGATGCAACTCCAAGACTAAGAGCAGATAAATAAGAGTTCTGCCAGCAAACAATTCTTCATTTATTGCTCTTCTATCCCTTACAACAACTAATTACATGTAATCTTATTCCCAGTGAGAATAAACAGTTTTAATCCCCTCTGGCTCACTCGCATGCAAATCCAAAGATTGCATAGCCATGTTCAAATCTGTCCAGAGACTTCAGACGAGATCATACTTAGGTGGGCCTCCACTAATGACAAATCCATCCCTTTGGATGGGAAGGAAATCTATGTCCTGAGCCTTTTTGGCAACTTTCCTGTCCATCTGGAGCAGGGCCAAGACAACTCAGCTGCTTTCTTCATATGCACTGAAAATCAGAGAAAATACAACCAGTAAAGTCTAGTTATTAATACAAGAGATTGTATTGAGATTGTGTACAGGGGGAAACCAAGGCAGCTCATGCTAAAGTGCCTTTAATTCAGCCCTAACTGAACGCTGTTGATGCCCCACGCATCTGGAAATGTAATGCTTCCAGTTCAGTCTCTTCTACTCAGGGCCAGAATGAGATGCCCTGGCTCCCTGGCCTCTGTATTTGCACTTTCTGGTCTTAATCCTGAAGCATTACTCGCTAACAGCAGTGAGGGGAGAAAAGACATTTCACCAAACTCAGCCAACAGCCTCTAATGCTGTAACGTAAAAACGTGATGGAAAGTACAGCAATAATAGCGAGGTGGCAAAGTCCTAGGCTGCAGCAAATGAGGACAAGCCCAGACACAGCAGCCATGTAAGCAAAAAACAAGGAAGAAAATTTGCTTACCTTTGGAAGACCTCAGGTAGGCAAGGATCTCCAGGGAGATAACCTCAACTCCACTGCCAACCCTTAAATGAGGTCTGGGAAGGGGTGGATCCTGACTCCACACCCTCTGGTCACTCCAGTACATTGCATGCACCTGAGCTCCCTGGGTTGGCCCTGCCTTCCCACCAGGTGCTCAATCACTGCTTCAGGCCGTGACTCAGCATTTCTGCTACACAGCCCAAACTCAACAGTTAAAAACACCAACAGTCCATTGGGTGAGAACCAGTAAGATGCAAAAAGATCTCACCTGCAATAGCTTCGTAGAGGCCAGCCTTATATTCCAAGTATTCGTGTTCCTCAAACCTCTGTGGTCCTTCGCACATGATCTGGCAATCCTCATCCTCAGCATAGTACCCTTCCAGTGCACGCTCCAAGAAGGTGATGGCCAACCCGTACTCCTCCTTGTCATAGTGCCTGACACCAGCACTGTAATCCTCCTGAGAAGCCAGCAGGAGACAGGACAGTAAGCAGGTACAGAACACAGCAACCTGCCCCTGAACCATGGGTGCTTTTTGGAAGAAGTACAATTGGGCAATGACAGATCAACCTCCTTAGTTATCTACTAGGTGTAAGCACTTGTGCCAAACCACACTTAAGCCATCAGTGGACTTTTGGACCAGTTGTATGTTGTAAATCTGCTTAAATGCTCTTCTGAACTCCTCTATGCCTAGGGCATCCTGAGAGCCACTGCTGGATTATGCACTCTTTTCTGTTTTAACCCTTTTACCCAGCAATGACAATGAATGCCAATGGAAAAGACTGCACTTGACTCGGGCAGTCAAACTGCCACCCCAGCTTCATCAGGTGGGGATGGCTCTGGCATTCATGTGGGCCTTTCACCTTGGAGGAGTGCAAAAAGCTGTCCTTTGACTGTCACCATGCACTGTCACCATCACAACTGTGCTCTGCCCAAGTGGTAGGACCCAGCCTGTAAGAAACATATATGAACCAGGATCTGCCCATTAGCGCAAAGGAGGGCACCCATCAGAGCTCCTGATACGTAATTGACACAAATGACCTATGAGCTCCCTGAAGGGAGGGACTGAGATGGGGACACAGCCATCACAAAAACAGTAGGCAGTGCTGTGAAAAACAGGAGCTGACTTGGCTTAAAGGAGAGCTCTGAAAGGGAAAGTTTGTTTTGCTCTATTGTAACATGGACCTTGGCAAGAATCTCTCCATTCACAGATGATGCTCTCTTGGCTTCCCACATCTCTTTAGTCCAGACTGTCTGACACTTAACCCAGGCACCTCTTCAGCTCGGACTCACCATGTGTGGCTTGGCCTCCAGGTCGATCAAGCTGACTTTCCCTGCTGTGGTTTTGTAGTTCTCAATGTCCTGCTGTATCTCCATGTGTTCAGGGTTTGCCATGAAGAAGGTGTGAGCTGCATTTGCTGCCTCCTCCAGCTTGTTCAGCTGTAACAAGGTAAGAAAGACCATCCAAGTTGGTGATGTACAGCTGTTTATGAGAGCTGGAACTAGATGACCTTCGAGCTCCCTTCCAACCCAACCCATTCTTTGATTCTATGATTCTATCTGCTGAGAGATGTACCTGGACACCTTTTAGACACCACTGGGCTGGGCAGTGAAGGGATAAGCAAGGTAAACCTGAATGCAGAGTCCACAGAACATGGGACTTGAGACCATTTATTTTGCTCAGATGTGTACAGTTGCAAAAGACTGGACTCTGCTGATAATAACAGAGAGATAAGGAGTTTACCTTGACATGTCGAGTTATTTTGGGTTTTTAATTTCATGAATGAGACCAGACATTAGTGTTATTCCAGAAAAAGCCTCCTAAAAAAATACAGACAGAATGCTTCACACATCCACGGCTGCAGGAGCACAGGGAGCAGGCCAGATGTTCAGGTGAACATCTGCATGACCCATCACGACTGACGCCACTCGCACAGCTGAGACATTTGCTCCTGATGGAAAGCAATGCCTCTGCCCAACAGCAAGGTGCACAGACAGGAGCAGGGAACATTTGGATGCTGAGCAGGCTCCCCCAAGCCCATCCTGCTTGAGGCATGCACATGTGTCCAAACGATATCCAAAATGGCAAATCCATGGCTTCAGTTCAGCCAGGCAGGGGAAGTCCCTCTGGGAGCAGCAAGTACACGCCAAATCGCTCAGCAAATCTAATAAAGTCAGAGAGTTGTAGAATTGTAGGATTGTTTGATTTGGAAGGGACCTTAAAGGCCGTCTGGTCCTACTCCCTGCACTGAACATGGACACCCACAGCTCCATCAGGCGCTCAGAGCCCCATCCAGTCTGACCTTGGGTGTCTCCAGGGCCGGCACACCACCACGTCTCTGGGCAACCTGTGCCAGTGCCTCACTACCCTTAGTACAAAAAACATCTTCCTTATATCCAATCTAAACCTCCCCTCTTTTAGTCTGAAGCCATTTCCCCTCATCCTATCACAACAGACCTGGCTAAAGAAATTGTCCCCTTCTTTCTTACAGACCCCCTTAGGTACTGAAAGCCTGCAAACCTGTTCCGATATGGAAAGGGTCTGCCAGGGCTAACAAGTACCCCCACTGTTTAACTGGCAGTACGATGCCTCATTTCCCTCGACATACAAAGCTTCACATGGCCTGGGAAGATAAAGCCTGAGGATGTGGGTTAGAGCTGTGAGGCAGCACGAGGGGATGTGTCCTGGTTGTGAAGGGAGCAGCCAGAGCCATCTGAATCTCTGCTCTTAAACACCATTTCCAAGTGGCTAATATCTTAAGAATGACTGACACAGGTTTCTTTTGGTTTTTGCTCAAAACAAGGTGGAATTAGAAAGCGAAGAACCTTTTTTTTTGCATTAAAAAATAAAGCAGGGAGACTTGGGATCACCAAACCCACCGGGGGTTGTGAAATTAGCATTCTGATATCGAATGAGCAATTGCTGTCACATTCATTGCTCCCTGGGGCTCGGAGATGTTGGGACCAATATTAGCAGCAACATCTGCTTTGAAGAGCAGTTTGTGTCCCTTCGTAAGCCCGCAGCTGTCACAGGGGACAGCCCAGGGACCCACAGACAGATGAAGGCCTGTGGGAGGAACAAGCAGTCCACCTGCTCAGCTGTTCTGCTGCTCAAGCACAGCCCAAATTCCCAGCAGGGCCAGGGCAGGGCTGGCTGAGGATGCACGCACGAATACCCCTGAAAAAGAGCTGAGATCCTGGCTCCCACCCACCCCTGAGATCTGCTCTTTGAACACCAAAGCACCACTGTGCTGCACAGCCCATAGAAATGCAGAAAATTTGCCTTGTGCAAACTGTAGAAGATTTCCAGGATTAGCTCTGTGCTGACAGTGGGTACAGGGAAGCTTTCACTGCCAGGGGAGGATCTGTAACAGTTCATCCCTTGGCATTTCCCACTGGCAATTCTGTTTCCTCTGTCTCTCAGACACCTTAAGCGATTTCCCCAATGTCAAAGCAGAAACTGGAGCAAAGATGAGAACCAAATTCAGATACTCGGCTCCAGGTTTCTCTCAAGCTCTGGATTCTCTGACCTTCCAATGCTAAGAAACTCCTTTTAACGCAGATTCTGACTTTGGGGTTTCTTTTCACTGCAGACTGCAGAACACCTGCATTTAGTTCCAGAACTGACTCTGCCTAATTGTTTCCCCAGGATCCCACTCCGCAGAATAAGCCCTTGGCTTCCCAGCAGACGAGCAAAATCACTGCAAGAATGTCTGAGCAGAGACAGCACACAACTGCAGCCTGCAATCAGAGAGGCTGTAACGGGGCAAGAGGTTTGTTGGACAGAGCTTCTGACCTGAGCCAGAGGTTGCTATTATTTGAGCCACTATTTGAGCTGCTCAGAGAAATTACATCCTTCCACACCACAGATGTCTCTTCTGTTCTGGCAGCATCCTGCACACTCAGACTTAAAAGAGAGCAGACCTCTCAGCAAGGGGGGGCTCCCATGAGAGGCAAGCTGTGTCAACTGGTCATGGGATAGACCATCCTTTCCAGAAAGCTGCTGAAAATTGTCACAGATCCTAGGATGGGCTTAGCTTTTCCTGGATAAAACCCATCCCTGTGAGACAGGCAAAGTCTGATTTCTAGACACAACAGACCTCCCTTTCCCTCAAAACAAGGCTCACCCCATGCCTCGTCCCTCTGACTCCTCACAGCAGAGCTGACCTTTTGATTTTGCTAAGTGGACTCAAAGCAGAGCATTCCAACCCAACACTTCCCAATTTATCATGTCCCACACTTGCCTTAGAAAGACTCGAGCGACACAAAGGAGCCAACAGCTGCTAAGTTCGGGGGAGTTACTAAGTGGATGTCTGTATATGAAAGCAAATTCCTAACTAGTAAGTAAGACACGTTCAGAGAGTTGCACTGACATTAATTATGAAACACTTTGGGGAAGCCTTTGCCAAATGCACTAGGCACTGAAGGATATTTTGGTGTTTAAAGGCCTGGGCTGGAACTCGGGGCACCTGGCCTCAGTTCCTGGCCCTGTCACAATCTCATTGTGCAGTCATTGGAAAAATCACTTTGTTTTCCTTGTGCCTGATTTTCCATTGTTTTAAATGAGTAACAATAAAAAAAAAATAGTATTCATCCTACAGGGGAATCGTATTGTTTGTTTAGATGCCAAGTAACTCAGGGACTGCAAGAAAAGCACGTTACACAGGCGGATTTTGATCCTTGTAGGGCTCTCAGGACATAATGTGAATGTAAAACATAGCATAACAACCAACGCTGAAGGAAAATCAGCAAGGAAAAAATGACAACTGTGGAAGCACAACCTTGGTATGTGCTCTAAGGTCTCTTTGTTCACATTATTGGGATGAGATCTCTGGAATGCTGCTGCAGCTTCGCACCAAGCCCTGTGTACGTCAGCCAAAGCAGACACACCAGGTCGGAACATCAGCAACGAGGCAGACCCTGGAGCACCCTGTCCATGTTGACTTTGCCATGACAACAGAGCCAAGAAGGGGAAAACATAATTTTTTAAGTGTTTCTGGGTTTTGATGCTGAATTATTATTTTTTTCCCTATGGAAAAATGAAAGATGATTTTAAGAAACAAAACTTAAGATCAAAGAAACTGAGCAAATTGCAGATGCTTATTCCATTCCCATCAGGGACATCACTGACCTGGATGCACCGTGCAGCACAGTCTGTGCCTCAGGCATACCCCAATGCCACTGCACAGTTGATTCTGCCTACTTGAGAGAAGGGTGGTGGTACATGGTGCAACCAAGACCTCAACCTTCAACAACGAATTCCCATTCCATTAAACATATTACCAGACAATGGCAATTAGAATCACAGAATTGAGTTGGAAGGGACCATTAAAGGTCACCGGTCCAACTCCCCTGCAACAAACAAGGACATCTACAGCTACAATTAGAATCACAGAATCATGGAATTGCTCAGGTTGGAAAAGACCTTCAAGATCATCAAGTCCAACCTCAACCTTAACCACACTACCCTAACTCTAACAACCCACCTCTACATCATATCCCCAAGCACCACATCGAGATGGTTTTTAATAGACTACAGTCATAACTCAACCTGTTCCAACATTAAGGTATCTTCAGCATGCAAGACACTTGGAATTTAAACTTCTTTACTGGGGGTGCAGAAGCTTTACGCACTGGAAAATGTGGCAGATCCCCCAAAACCCTGCATTTCTGTGCATGCATCCACCTGTACAGCACCTCAGGGAACGTCTCCGTGCGTGAGATTGGTACAGAACTGCAGAGAACAACTTTGAAACCACTCACCTGACCCAGAAAGGCCTCAAACCTTCCAGCCAGCCTCTGCTTTACTGAACAGATGTTGGTTTTTTTAAAAGCTTTTCCACAGTTCCACTGCTGCTGTGTTTTATCAAAGGCTTAGCACAGAGGGCTCTGCTTTCAGGAGCGGGTAAGCACAGATAACAAGGGGAATAAAGGGTTCGGTGTCGTGAAGGATTAATCTTGCTGTGTTTGTGCAAAGATTACTGCCTAGGCGAGTAGAAGCAAGTAGCGTGAGATGGCTATAAATAGCGTGTGACCTCGTCTCAACTGTTTTATTACTGCAAATGGAGGAGGAGGAGCTGATCAGGAAATTTTTCTGTCTGCTGATGGACGCACATGCTGGCAGAAAGGTGCCTGAGCTGCCCGCAGACCCCGTCTGGAGAACTGGCGCAGGGGGAGCTTCTCATGAGAAAGGAAACCTAGGAAGTGTTTGGGTTTCTCTGTTATTCCAGCAGACGATTTTTCAGCACACAAACATGTGGATTGGTAGCGCATGGTCAAAAGAGCTGACTAGACACTGGATTGGCCTAAAGCAAGTGGCAGATACTTGGCAGCTTAAAACTGAACTGAGCAAACCACTTCAACATGCTTCACGGGACAATTATTTCTTTCCGTTAACCGAGAAAGAAAGCAGACATTCTAACAGATCTCCTACTGGAGCCACACTGGTGCTGCTTTATATAAGCCTTCACGTGGATGTGCAGAGTGGGCAAACTGCATCCCACAGGTGCTGGGAGTGCACTGTGCAACACAGGTACTCTTCTCTGTCACAGATCCTGGTTAAGATCAGCACTAGGGTGCTCTTAAGCTACAGTGAGACAAACTCATTTTGAAGCTCAGAGCTAGAGAGCACCTTGGTCCCCTCTTTCCAACACACTGCAGAATCATAGAATCAATAAGGTTACAGAAGACCACAAAAATCACCCAGCCCAATGACCAACGCACCACACCATGCCCACTGACCACATCTCTCAGTGCCACATCTCCATGGCTCTTGAATACCTCCAGAGATGGCGACTCCACCACCTCCCTGGGCAGCTGTGCCACTACGCCACCACTCTTTGGAAGAGTGGTCATCCCTCCCTCCCTCTCCAGCATACTTTCTCAAAGTCTTCCCAGATACTAACAACAAAGATTTCTGCATGCTTGTGACACTGCATTATATGCTTATATGCACCCATGGTACAACCAACACCTCACATGCAGCAGGTCATTACTCATGGCAAGTGACTTCTTGCTAAGCCACTTCCCAGCAGGAAAGCCCCTTCCTACATAAATCCCAAACACACCGACACACTGCAGAACTCATCCACGGAGCAAGCAGTGGGAAATGTGTTTGTGTTTACTGAACTTCAGCCTGACCCACTGTGAAAAACACTCCCAGGCAAATTCTGTCCTACATAAACACTTGGCTGCATTTAACGTGCTACGATGATGGCTGGGCTGTGTGTGAAACAGCATTTTTAATGAGGAAAAATTCCTAGAATACACAGTGTGGACTCTCCTGGCAAAAAGAAGAAAAAAATCTCTACTGCAGGGTTTTCAAGGTTGGGCACAAAACCCCTTGTTTCCTTTCCAGCCCCGTGTAAAGCATATGAGCCGCAAACAACGGATCCCACCACCAACAGCCCACAGGCACAGGGCCACTCCAAGTGCTGAGGTGGGCAGCTGAAAGGCTGGGGGATGCTTTGGGAGCAAGAGGCAGATGGGGAGGCCAACAGGGCGCTCGCCCCACGGTAGGGATGCCGTGGGAACATCACATTCTTTTTCCTTTCCACAAAGCCTTCCAGCCTTAGCTACCCAAAGGCATTTGATGTGAACCAGAATGTGGTTTTCCTTTTGCGTCCTGCTGCCCTGACAGCACCCTGGGATACTGCAGCTGGTTGATAACATTAAGCACTGCAGCAGACTCCTGACAAAGCTGCTTCCCTAATGATATCTCCACAGAAATAAAAACTAAAGGGCTTCAGAAAAACACAACAGGAAAATCTGAGACAAACAGAAGAATTCTTAAAGCAGAAATTTCCTCCCTTTCCAGTCCTTAGCGATGGCTCAGCACCTTCTGAAAGCCTCGGACGTGATGAGCTGCTGAATGTCCATCAGGGGCCAAAGCTTCCTGTGAAAATGCATCTGCTTGTCTGCTGTTCCTCAAGATCCTCCAAGCAGCCCTGCATGCCCCTAGAAAATGCCTCTGCGTGAGCATGCAAGGATTCCTCAATGCCCATCCCAGAGCCAGAAAGCCAGGCTGATACGGTGGACAAAATGATGCCCATTCTTGCAGCCCAGGAGTTCTGTCAAACAGCTTATTGAAACCCTGTGCTGAGCCTGAAGTCTGCCTCTCCCCACTTTTCCCCTTTGCAATAGAAAGGCTATTTCCTACAGAAGGCACCAACCACTCCCAGCAGCGACCGAGGTCAGATTATTGCATTAAACAAACAAGTACCAGAGTATTCGTTTAAACAGCAGGATGCATAACCCTGGGGGTGGGCTGCAAACAGCACTGGGCTATCTCAGAAAGAGCTTCTTATCGCCTTCTGCTCCAAGCAACTGCAAGACAGCACAGGAAAAAGGAAACAAACTAAACCCCAAAGAGAAAACAGACTCATAGCATACATACATATCTCTACCACATCCCAAAGCCCTGTAAGTCTTTAAAGAAATGTTATTGATGACCATCTTTTCCCCCGACACAACATTTCTGGAATACTTTTCCAGGATTGGATTATAAACCAATGGATTACAAATCCCAACCGCTGAATGCTTGGAAACCATCACGATGGTGCTGGACAATGCAGCACTGCAGGCCTGATTGAGCAAAACATCTCATCATCAGTCCAATTAAATGAACATTTAAAAAAACTTTAAAAAAACCTGTCATTTTTTGCAGATAAACTTCCATGCTGATCTGACAGACTCACCAGTCGCTGGGCCAGCATTCCACTGCATTTAGCAGGAAGCAAAGCTTGCTGAGAGAGGGAAAAGGTACGAGGAAGGAAATGAAAATATATCCACAGTTCTGCAGTGCAACCTCAGTTGTTTTGGAAAAGACAAGAAAGGTCTCGCAAAGTGCTCTGCCTGTATGGGCTGCCAAGCTGGATTAGTCTAAAAGCTCCCAGGAGTGACCAGAACGCCAGGATGGAGCAAGTACATGGGGACCTTCACACAGAGCTTCATCACTGCAAACAGCAGCTCATAGGTTTCCTGAACTGGGAGTTGCCTCTGTACCACTGCACTTAAAGCCACCCTTGGACCTACCCTCCACCGAGCTGTGTAATCCTTTCTGGAAGATATTTATATAAACTGCAATAAAGAAGGGATTTGGGAGATTTTAAGACATCAGT
The DNA here is from genome assembly GCA_002909625.1 of Bambusicola thoracicus. Lineage (NCBI taxonomy): Eukaryota > Metazoa > Chordata > Aves > Galliformes > Phasianidae > Bambusicola > Bambusicola thoracicus. The sequence continues at coordinate 12,064 of PPHD01020315.1, forward strand.
GTATTATTTCCAACAGAGCAGATGTACGGCTGAGCAAGACCTGCTGCTAGGCTACATTCGAGTCTTCAGAAGATGTGGGGTTGTTGCAGCTGAGGTTGACCTAGGAACAAAACCATACTGATACAGCCATATTTGTGCTTTCACCACCAACTTACCCAACACTGCTGAAGAAGCAGGTATTCCACTTGGAGATGACCTAATCCCATTCTTCCAAACGTCACTCTTACCCTATTCCAGCTCTACTAACTCTGACAAGCACCAGTACCAATCTGAGAGAGAAATTCCTGGCTTTGAGGAGAACAGCACCGACCTCCAGAATGACATCCCCATCCTCACCCAAGGGCACAGACAGCTCAGCCTCGTGGTGCAACCCTGCTGTCATCTCTTGTGGAGCTGCTCCAGGGTAAATCTGGCTCATGCTGCAGCCAGCAAGGCCACATACCTCTTGGACAATTGCCTCCATACACGACACACACCACAAGTCTCAGCTGGATTTGCTGTTTCTGAAATGAAAACACTTTGCTCGCTTTCCCCAGCCGTAGCTCAGTAATCATTGCTAAACACTTATCAACTAGACGGCCTTCATTTCCTGAGAGCCTGGACCTAATTACTCCAGGAAACGCTCAGGTTTTTGTTCAGACACTGAGAAATGGTGCTTTCTGAGCCCTCCTCTGCAAAGTCAAACTTTGCTCTGATTAGCAGAGGGTAGAGGAGGGAAAAAATGCAGCCAAATCTATAGGCAAACCGGAGCGATCATTCACAGAGATGCCCTGGCTTTACATCATTAATAATGAAAACAAAATGTCACAGCTACTCCATCTCCCTCCCTCCCTTATTAATCCTAGCTGAGCCTGGAGGGCCCCTGGAAGAGGTATCACTTTCCCCAGCTTGTAGGTAAGGAGTCCAACGTCTCCCTCAAATCACAACCAGATCACAGGGTCGCCGGCTCTGATCTCCATTCCTGGAAGGAATGAAACCAGCCCTCTCGGCTCCATCTCTCCATCGTGACATTTAATCCAAGAGGGGGATGAGAGAGCCTTTGCCGAGTGACCTGCACACAGAGCAGCACTTTCATGCCTCTCGTTGTGCCACGGGGCTGGGACGTTGAGTTACAATTGCCTGTTTGTAATGGAACACGACGTATCGCCTTCAAATCAAACTGCTGGTTAATTAGGGTACAAAAAGCCCTACAATTGCACAGTAATGGAGTTATAAGATCTGCTGCCGCATAGGTTTCACTGTGTGAGCTGCTGCCCGCCCTGCTAGGAGCAGCCTACAGCCGACCTGCCCAGGGAAGGGGGGTTGTGGCCCCCGCAAGTGCTCCTACTTGAGCCCAACATTTCAGGCAAATCGGTAGTTCAGCAGCAGTAAAACTCTTCCTGAAGATGCACATAGAGCAGGGCAGACCCCTGGCATCACCCATGGCCCCTGCAGTGCCATGCAACGTGGGCCTGCCCACCTCAGCCCATCAGATAGCATCTGCAGGGCTCTGTGGTGGGCTTGATGCTCAGGGAGGCTGATGAGCCCCATTAAAGCCCATGCTGCACTGATAGAACAAATAGAGAGGATGCCCTGATATCTGCTGCTGAGCAGATAAACACTTTGTCTGCACAGATAGCCTCCATCAAGGTCAGCTATGGAA
>PPHD01020316.1:0-13705 GCA_002909625.1 Bambusicola thoracicus
TCTTGATAATTATAGTTCCATAACAGGTACTAGATTTTTTTTTCCTGTTAGCTTGTTAAAAGAAGTCATTATCAGAAGTCTTCTACTCTTGTAAGTAATGAACTTGCAGTTAAAACGTAGGTGACATACCATATAGAATATGGGATTGCTCTATTAAGAGTATCTTTGTCTGGCAGTGTCACCAGAAGTCATACAAGCAAGATGAACTGATAGACCAGATCAACCATGTCCACAGCCCCCAAAACAAGCCCTTTAATCAGCAGCTTCTTGTCATTGGGGTGGGGGAGAGATGCTGTGATGGATTTACTAGTTATTTTAAGACTTCTTGATGACATTTCACAGTGTAAGAGCCAAGAATCTTCATTATTACTAACAAAGAAATGAGAGAAGAACCACAGAGAGCTATAAATCAAAAATAGTACTACTGACTATCGGCTGTATTTTGTAGGATAGTGTTGTGGCTGCAAATATAAAAATTGCCTGTGCGAACAGATCTTTCTACTGTTCGGACAGCACAGTTTGAACCATTGTCTAGAGCATGCAGCATTAAAATTCTGATGGGAAATGAGTTAGTGAGCTGTATTTGTTTTCAGGGGAGCTGCAAAAGTTGTTTCTACGTTATATATGTACGGAAGGGTGCTCAGTTATTCTTCACATTTCTCTGCAATGGAACCTGCAATACAAGAGTCTCATTCCATTTTCCACATTTGTAGAATTTAGAAAACTGTAGAGATATTGTTCCTTATGTTTCTAAAACAAAGACTTCCTCTAGTAACATGTAAGCTCTCAGGAATCTCTGACATTTAGCCTACTTAATAGCATTTCTTTTATTTTTGTCCCTTAAAGCAAGTTTGCTACTGGCATTTATATCATGTCCATTTGTTCTTGTATTTGGTTTGTTAATTGCTTATGAAGCTCCGTATTTAACAAGTGTCAAAGTAACAAAGTGATATGTACCCTATCAAAATCAATAATTATAAAAGTAGACAGTCATCTTCCTCCCATTTTTTTGTGCATATTTGCACAGGGCTACAGTGTTCTTAATTCAAGGTCTATGCTTTTACCTTTTAGAAAGCAAAATCAATAATCACAGTTATTCTATAGTAGCCTGCGTTTCCCGTATTTTATTTCCCAAACATTGCAAATGAAGAAACTATTAGCAAATGTGTGGCCTGCCTAGAGCCATACCTGAAGTCCAGCAGGTCTGCACATTTTCTGACTTGAGATGGAACTTTACCTCATTCTGGAGGAGTTCATGAAGACGATGTATTGGTCACACAGAAATGGGTTTTGCTTTTGACACCAGAATTTCTATGGTGCTGTTTTTGTTTTCTTCTCCTTTGACTATAATGGGTTATCATGATGACTGACAGGAAGAAAATCTGCCTACCAAAAGTTTATTGGAATAAGGGGCGGCTGATAGCAGCTATATTATGAAGAGGAGGGGAAAGTGGAAGATGAAGCTGAAAGATAAATGCTTTAGATCAGGGCCGGGATTTACTGCTGGTATTCATGCATGGGTCTCTCTTGATTTTTTTTTTTTTTTTAGGATGCTTTAAAAACTACTTTTTTAGCACTGAATAATTAGAAGTACTTTTCTTTTGTTATTAAATATGCTTTGGGAATAGATGAGACACATAGCTACAACTTTGTTGCTGAGAAAGCATTAGGCCATATCTTACTAGGAGTATTTGAACCCAACATTCTCATATGAACCAAAAAAACCAAGCAATTGTTTTTTCAAATATTTGGAATTACTGCAAATAAAGGAAAACAAACCACAGAATTTATCAGAGATATTCTGACAGTAGTGTTTTACATTAAATCCTACTTATAGATTGGAATTTTCAGTGCTGTACTATTCTCTGGTTACTGTAACTTCAGTTATTATATTACCATCTGGCAATAGGGCATTTATGCAACAGAAAATCAGCTTCTTTGATGTAAAATTTTGTATTAGTTTAATGCAGAAGGGATCAAATTACTTAAGAAACTAAATGTTAGAGAAGAAGAATTAAAGATTCATAAAAATCCACTTTTCTATAATGATTTGTGGGAAATCTTGAAAACCATAATGGCAAAAACACACCAATGTATGTGGACCAATGTTTTGGCTTGTAGAAATTCATCCTCACATCACTTTTTGCAAGTCTGACATTGATTTACTTCACTTTCTGCACATACGTTGTTTCTGAAAATATTTTATTCTAAATAGTTTCTTACTAGTGTCAAGTATATCACAGAAGTTACAGCTTAACGATTCTTTCTGGGGAATGGAAGGGAGAACCTAACCACTGCTGCTAGTCTGGGCTTTAGTATAGTTAGATATGTTCCTCTGGCTCTGATCAAGCATTAATTCTTTTCATCTCTAACCTCACATTTTTTGACTATGGCCCTAATCACAGGAGTTGAGTCTTGTGAAAGTCCTTGCTTTCCACAGTGAACATTCTGTCCTGCAATTTCACAGAATAACACTGAGTATCTTAAACAGAATAAAATTGCCATTGTTACTACAATTTTGTGGAATAGGGGTTGTTCGATGAGCTCTTTAGGATGACATTGAATTGTGCTTTTTCTCCTTACTAGCTGCATTTATAATCACCAGTTCTGTTACTTCAGATCGGGTCTATGATTTTATCTTGCACAAACAAGTTCAATTTGTTGGGAACTGAATATTTTCTGCTATTCTTTCTGGTAGTTTATATCTAATATTGTATGAAAACTGCTGAAAAATGTCCTCAAAACTTATGAGTTTGAAAACTTTTCCAGATCAAGAAATAATTTGCCATCAATTACCTTTAAATATATCATCAGTTGGAAACTAGAAATTGAACTATTTTTGCTACAGAGTGATTGAATTTTTTATCTAAATAATCATTTAATGCCTGTAATATATCAGCATCTGTCCATAAACTCTGTTTGCCGTGGCCTGAAAAAACAGTTCTTCTGGTGTAGTTATCAAAGGAAGAATCACTTTACACTGTGAACACATACCATCATTTAGATAATTGTGTTTGATAGTTATGTTTGTGTATTGGATATGATTATGGTACCCATCTAATTTTAGACTACTGTCTCTGGGAGGGATATAAAGAAAGAAGAGAGCTAGATGTTCTTTTACTGGAAAAAAAATTGCACACTTAATTAATTTAGTTGTTTTAGAAAGCTGTTCCCTCTTTAACCTTTCCACAGAGGGAAAAGAAAACAAAGCAAAACAAACAAATAAAAACAAATGTATTTTGCAAACACTTATTATCAAGAAAATGTGTAAAATGCATATTATAAAAAATACCAGTGTGTTTTTGAAATACTCTTACAACATAGTTTTTATGGCAATAAATACATCTTTATATTTAAATAACAAGGTTCCTGTTGATGAATACGGTAACTGAATGTTCAAGGTCACTCTCTCGGATAGATTTTATTTTTAACATATGTAGTATTTCATTTAGCTAATCCATGATCAAGCAGTCTTATTCTTTTGCCTTTCCTTTAATTTCTTTGATAAAACTTGCCTGGGGATTCATTAAATCTTAATTCACAATACAATCTTAACTATGCTCGTTCCCCGCAGTGTAGCCCATCATTGATTCTATGTAGATCTGTCCTTTTCTGAAGTAATTGCATATTTTCCACCTCTTCTAATTCTCATGCTAGCTTGGGCATTTCCAGAGAGCAGGATTCATAACTGTCTCCCTGAAAGACTAATATGCTTGAAAGAACCAGAGAGAAAATTATACTTGACTTTTTGTTTTGTTTTCAGTCTTACAACATCATAAAAAAACCATGTGTGGTCTGTTAACCCTAATACCTAGACATCCTGGCCAGGAAAAAAATTAAGTAATATCCTTATTCATGTTAAAGCATGAATAATTTTAACAATGTGAATTATACTATCAGTGCTTGCAAGCAAGTAGGCATGTGTGTGCAGTAGTGTGAAGATTTTAAAAATATATCTATTATTTTGTGATTAAAAGTAATCTTATGAAGAGAGTTATTTTTAAAGGTACCGCATAATGCGAATTGAAGTTCTCCTGGCATTACAAGCACAACAGTTTTCCTACACAAAGAAGGCATTCTGTGAAATACTGGTCATAAACTGTAATTACAGTTACAAGATTAAGTTTGCTAGATAAAAAAAATAGAATGTTTTTTGTTAGTTGGCTGATTTCTTTTTTTTTTTTTTTTTTTTTTAATTGACTGTTGATGTTTTTTGTTTATTTTTTAATCAAAATGTTCTTACAAGTTAGAGGGGCCTACAAAGTGGCTTTGGGATGAAAAACTAGTTCAGGAGGCTGAATAAATAATTTTAAAAAGCTGTGGTGTACCTAAAATCATTTTGTATACAAACCTCTAAATTTTATCCATGTTGCAAGTTAGAAAGAAATGTCTGCTTTTTTTCATTTCCATGTTTTTAAAAGGAGCTAGAAAATTCTTAGAGTATGTTTTTCAAACTTGTTACATCTTGGCAATCCTGTCACTGCTGAGATTTCCATTATCTTCTATGGCATCTTATATACTTCAATGTTGTTTAAGCAAATAAAGGAAGCAAATCTTATTTTTAGGTATTATGAGTGTAATTCATAAAGAATCTTTATCACAAACTATGTTCTCTCAAAACATATTGTCATTAAGACATCACCTTTCAAAGATTTTGTGAAAGTGAACTGCTTAATGATATAATAATTTTTAGATAAGTCCCTTTAATCAGAGACGTCCCTCTGGAATTCAGGAATAATAAGAGGGCAAGGTCTGTGATTATATATAAATTATTTAAGACATTATTGATACTCTGAAGCACAGTACACTTGTGTGTAACTAAAAGGGCAGTTATGTATGAAGTGAATTAGATCATTTGCAAAAATAGAGTCTTAAAACAACATTAGGTTTTTCCATACTTGAACGTATGCTTTAGTACTACTGTTTTTTTTCCATGTCAAATGTTTGACTTTTAAGTGCTAAATTATTCTTTGCTATTCTTTTTATTTATTTCAAGACAATAACAAGCAATACTATAAAGGGCAACGTATTTGCTATAAATCTAAACTGCTGGAGGGGAGGGGGTGGGAGGTGTTTTTGTTGGTCCTAATGGATAGCGTAACTACTTGAGAAATGCAAGTGTAGAGAGCAGTGTTACATAACTGTAAATGTGAATTTGTCTTTACCACAGTTCACCAAGTGAAACCAAGTCAAGACTTTGTTCTGATAGAGTAACATAATTTTTGAGTCTTGTACTAAGTTGTTCGTTAAAACTTACCTTAACTTTCTGAAACAACAGCATCTGTTTTCTGCAGTTGGTGGTGGTGGTGTTTTGAAAAGCACTGCTGGGTTTGGCCATTAGGGAATTCATTACATTTGTTCTGAAACCTGCCTTTCTGATTAATTGCCAGTGTTCACTTCAGTTAGGATCTCTGAAAAGCCCTTCAAGACAAATGCTAGATGTAATTTTAGGCTCTTATAAAGCAGGGAACTATCATGTGGCTAGTCTTTTACAGCCTGAATTAGTATTCCGACCAATTGGAAAAGATCTGTCTTTGTAAGAGAGATCATTTCAATAGATAGCCCAAAAAAGCTTAAAGCGCACTTTCTTTTTTCCAGCAACCTCTTTTGAAATCTGTTAGAGCTCGATCTAATTGAGTTAATATTGGTTTTGGAGCTTAAAAAAAAAGTCTGCATACAGTTTTATGTGGGAAATATTGCGAACATCTCCTTTTCTCCTATTTTCTCAATGGTTGCTTGTTGCCCCTACTAAGATATATTTCAAAAATGATTTACAGACATCAGTTTGGTAATGGCCATGCATTTCCATTGCATTAGTCACATCATTCTAAATTTAGCATGTATGAGAATGTACTTAGGAGGGTGATCATTTATTATTCTATGTAATCAGATCATAAGAAGAAGTGGGGAAAAGAATTTGATCATTCAAATCTTGTCTGATCTCATAGAGTCGTTTGAGTTGGAATGGACCCTTAAAGGTCATCCAAGTCAATTCCCCTGGAATGAGGAGGCTGCTCAGAGCCTGCTCTCACCAGCACAGAGTAGAGGTGCAGGATTACCTCCCTTGAGCTGCTGGTCACGCTTTGGATTCAGCCTGCAATATGATTGGCTTTTTGGCTGCAGGGGCACGCTGCTGGCTCCTGTCAAGCTTGTCAACCACCAGTAAGTACTCCCAGGTCCATTTGGCTCTATCCTTACATTCCCTAGGTTGTACTGGCAGTAAGGATTGCAACCCAGGTGCGAGACCTTTTACTTAGATTTGTTGAACCTCATGCGGTTCTCCTGCACCCACTGCTTGAGTCTGTGTAGGTCTCTGAACTGTTTGGATCTCATGATTATTTACTGTAGCTTTGTCTTTTCCTCTGAGAATCAGAACATTTGCATCTTACAGGTGGTATTTCAATATTGTGTTCATTGTGCTACTCTTCATTGTAACTGACTGCCATCTGGAATTTTTCTTGCTTGGGAATCTATAAGAACAGCATAGTTAATTAGTTTAAGACTTTGAAACACATTCTCTGGACTCCTTAAAAAATAAATAGTACTTATTTCATAGAAAGAAAAACAGAACTGACACTTTTTTCTCTTTCGTTATCCTAGTAAAGGTCAATTTACAAACTTTTCTTTAAAGTATGTTTCAGAGACCTCCAGTCTGCATGTATTTGTTTTATGGCAGGTGTTTCAGTAATTATTGCTAATTGTGAAATTAGATGCCGATACTGTAGTCGCATCTTTATTCACTAATGGGTTTTGGCATATTTTAACTAGCTAAACACAGAACTATTCAGATGAAGCAGGTGAAGATTTGTGTTGAAGTGGTGATTCTGAGCTGTAAGACAGTCCTCCTCCTCCAACCTGGCCACAAACCGGGTTATCCCTGGGAGTTCACACAAGACCTGAGGTGGTGGCCTCACCTGTTAGTAAAGCACAAGAAAATAGAAAACAGGTGAAATTCTGAGCTACAGTCATTCAGTACTCATTCTTCATTTTTATTTTGACTGTTTGGGTTGCTACAGGGTCAAAAAAATCATATACTTCTCCTTTGCAGACTGTTTTGTAGCTTCATCCATCTCTTCTGCAGTTGGGAGTGCATTGTTGCTAAAAATATGTGGTATGGTTGGTGTATTTCTTTTCTGATCCCCAATACCTTTGGACTTCTTTTTCCTTGACACATCTTGTGCTTTTTCCTTTGTTGTCCATAGGAAAACATTTCTTGGGGCTTGGATCAGTGAACTACAGTTTAGAGTCCATGTGCGGTGCAGCACCTTTGAGTGTCTCTTTTCATCTGTTCCATAGAATGGACCTCTACTGACATCTTGCAAACTGAAGGATTTTCATATTTTGAGCATCTAAGTCACTTCTCTAACTTCGAATAGTAGAGTTTTCTATCCAGTATTCTTATTTTTTCTTCTCAACCTGACTTGATTTTCTTGAAGATTTTGAAGTCCTGGAGGCTAGAAGACTTGTAAAACAAACAACAGCTTAAAATCTCTTGTTGATTTTTCATTTTTTTTAATTTCTACATGTTCCTTTTTTGTTGCTTTTTGCTTTTTGTTTTGTTTTCTTTTTGTTTGTTATTCCCTTTTACACTTCTGACTATCCTTACTTTTCAGAATTATGCAGTTTGCCTTTGAAGCTTTCCCATCTGTCCTTCCTTTTGTAGCTGTAGGTACCATGTGAAAGGGAAAGAACAGTTGCTCAAGACAGATATCCTTGACAGATATTATATTTTTACTATCCAGTCTCTGCATTTTCTCCAGTAGTGTCTCTCTGGGCTTCTGAAAAAAAGTTGAAGAGTTTCTTGAATATGGCGGAGTATTTCCCTTATGTGTGTGTAACTAAGGAAGGCAGTGTGTGTGTATCTATTCTGCTGCAGGAAAAAAGTATTCCAGTTTTGTAGGGTCTCATTTATGAAGCTGCTTAGTAAAAAAAACTGTCTTTTCAGTAAAAAGTTGGAACTTATTATGGCACATGCACTACTGGAAAATCTAATTATTATTTATCTAATTAATTATACCAATAAATTTTACTTCACCAAGTGGTAAAAAGACCTCTATATTGGATCTGTATTAAAATATTAATTCACAGTTGGGAGGAAGAAATGCTTGTAGCCAAATTAGGTTTTGTTAACCCTTTATGTGAGGAATGTGGCATTGTGCTCTTAGGGAAATATGCAAGAAGAAGTCAGTGCATCTGATAAAGAATAAAGGTAAGGGACTGAGTTGCATTCAGAGTGTGTTATTGTAGTTACAAAGCATTTGAAAGCACTTTGGTATAAGAGGTAGGGAAGAATAGTGTTCAGCAAATTATCTGTGTAAGAATTTTGAGGAAGGTATAGAATAGAGAAACTGTTTCTGGAAGGCGTCCTAGCTGTCACCACTGAAGAAAACATTAAATCAAGAACCAACAGAAATACTAATCATACGGGCTACTAACAGTGTGATTCCCTGCAGCCATGAATAAGGTTGTGTTGTTTTAAGGTTGCGTTGTTAAGTCCTTCAACAGCTAAGATGCTATTGAAATCCTATGATAAAGGTCTAATGTGAAAAGATTATTTATTACATGCCAAAAAAGGTCAAATGCTGTATCACTCAAGTGAGCTGAGGTCAAATTAATGCAAAACAAAAAAGTCAGAAAATCTAATAACAAAGTTCCATAATAGACTATCCATTAAAGTAAATATCATATTCAAACTTTTTCTTCATTCAAAGAAAAGTGATTTGTCTTGGTGGAATATTTCAGACAGACACTGCAACAGAAAATAATGTATAGATCTGTAGATGTATTTATTTAATATGGCAAACCACATGATGGAATTTACAATAGCAAGAAAAGTATGAGGTTTGACATACTCACTGTTCATTGGTATATATATATCACCATTAATACCATTTTCTTAGTGGAAGAATGGGAGGTTTTTTTAGAGATAAATGAGCTCTAGTGAAACATGAGCTGAGAAGGTGGTAGTAAGTGTGTGCTCTGGCCTTAGGTTCTGACTCTAAGTTAAAATTGGAATGTGATTCCCTGGTGATTCAGTTTAACTTTATACATTTACTGCAGCATTATACTCTTATCTTGATATGATCTCCAGTGATCTTGCATTTTATCTGTATTGAATTTTTAGTTTAGCAATGGATTAAATTGAAACCCATTGTTGACCTGGGCCTTTAAGCAGGAGGAAGGGCTAGGTGACCAAATGAACGTCTTTTCAGAACAGAGTGATGCTGATGGTGTGATTTTCAGTTGCTAAGATGTGCATAGGACTACATTTACATATTTTGATTTGATTTATTAAGTGTACATTCAGTTTTCCTATGATTGAAGAAGGGTGTAATTCAGGGATAAATAGGACCAGTCTTAAAAAAAAAAAAAAAAAAAAAAAAAAAAAACACCTCTGTAATCATATCTCAGAATCCTTATGTGTATTGCTCAGCTCTACTGAATTCACCCACAGGGGGCTTTACTGAGGCTCGTGGTTCAGATCAGCAATGAAACACACACCAGATTTAAAACGTTTGCTCACTCTGAGAGGTGGTGAGGTGCCCATGTTTACATAAGACATCTACAGTCCTCTATGTAATATTGGCAAGAAGCATTTTTCAGACCTTAAATAAACTCCTTTGGTACTTTGTTTGTTTATCTGTGATGCATCTGATGTATGTGACAATTTACGATATAGTAGGTTCCTAATTGTCTATGTATGTGCTAAACTGACTTGCTGTGTAATACAGTGGATTTGTCTCTTTGTTTTTAATGGGATCTTTCATGCATGCAACCAGTGGCAGAATATTCCTGTGCAGAACTGGATAACATAGTTATAAAACAGGTAGAAGCAGAAAAATAGTGGATGTTCATAGCAAAATTACTGATACATGTCATCAGCCCAGATGAGACTGTCAGAGGACTGGTGACTACTGACAGAACAGAAGACTGGTGAGAACAAGTGGTGAAAGCTGTCACTGAGACTGTCCAGCAGTTTCAGCCTCAATTTCCAGCACACAGCCCTAAAATAGAAGCACTCTCATTCCAGCAAGTACAGTTAATTTGTTCTAGATGAAAGATGTAGGCAATTATATGTAAGAGGTCCCTAAGACCAAGTTTGTGAAAGCCTTGAATGAGCAATGCAGGGAGGCTTTAGAACATCTTGTATAAGCATGGACACAGGGGGAGCTGAATTTAAGTTTTTCTTAAGTCCCTGAGAACAGAAAGAATCAGACAGGTTAGAACATACTGTAACTAAGAAATTATTGTAAAATAATATCACCAGTGTGAACGAGATTTCTGGAGATGAGTTTACTATTTTTTCCACTTCATGCTTGTTGGTTTTTTTAAATTACATGTACAAATACATTTTTGTGGTGGTGGTGTTTTTTTAAACCAAAGGAACAGCAGATGTTGAGGCATGCAGAAATTCAAGAGTTATCCATAACAACTTTCTACCTAAGCAATTTGAGCAGATTGTTGTTGTTTCTAGTGAGATAGTTGCAAAGAAGCATCCAATTAAGAAATTAAAGCTAACTATACAGCAACATTAGTTGGACTATTGATTTGAAACACTGATCCTATTGCTATCACGTAAGGTAGCTATTACTATCACATTAGGTGCACAGACTATTACTGCCTACCTTGAGCAGTAGATGTACCTAGATGTAATGGCAGCGTGGATAGTTTGGCCTTATGAGATTGCAATCCAAACTCTGGTGTGAAAATGTATTTTAGAATCTTTCACTTAGAAGTAGAAGCAGATTGCTGAAAAGTGCATGTAAATGTTGATTCAGAGTTGAAAATGTGCCAACAGACTGCTAGTAAAATATTTACTGATAACTTTAAGATGGAAATATGTCTTTCTTATTGAGCTGTAACTTCAATTTGAAAGATATTTGTAGGAGTAGGTTCATATTTAACTATATATGTAGACTATGGAGTTGCATTTGCTCTTGAGGCTATTTCTTTTTCTAATTTTGTTCGTACTTGGCATAGAAAGAAAGAAAAAAAAGAGGCGATTTCCATTCCATCATCTTCTATTGAACATAGCTCTAAGTGTTTTGGAATTGTGTGAAGGCCATGTAGTATTTCAGCTCACTGTAGGACCAAAATATTATTTTTTTTATTTCTTTGTTTAAGGCAAAGCACATTGTAATCTGAAATCTAATACAAGAAAAGACACAAATGCTAAGCAGTTTTTCATTATAAAGATTGAGTATTAGTTGTTATTAAAGTTAGATCGTGCTATAAAAGAGATTAAGATGTAAACAATTGCTTGGGAAAGGGAGTATTTTTTTTTTTTTTTTTTTTTTTTAGCATTTTCTAATCCTATCTATTTCAAAGTAAGAATTCCTCTTATTTTTTTTCTGTTTTCCTTTAACACCTTGGTCTTCCTCTTTAGTATTACCACACTGTTTACCGTTTTTCATTTACATTTATGCAGGCTGTTATTATTCCAAAAGTATTGAACTCTACATCTCTGTATATTCAACTTCCAGTTTCTTCAGCTTGTCAAAAAGAGCCTAAAGTCTTATCCTGTCTGTAGAGAGCAAATGAAATGTGCATAAATAGAAGCAATCTCAACGCTTAAAATTTTAAGTTGAATTTTTTTAAAATGAGAGATGGAAGGCTGAACAACAGTATTTTAATTAACTTCCATGGCTTGAAATGAAGGAACCAACAACAGGCATCTCAGATGTAGAAGAATAAGAGGTGGGGCATTAATACCAAGGTATGAAGAGTTGAATAGGGAACCACATGGATATTACAAGCTGCTTTTTAAATGCAGTTGGAAGAAGTAATACTTATATCTAGTGGGACACGTAAATCCAGTTGTCAAGAAGTTATTAATGAGTAAGTGTTTGGCATTAAAGCTGGATTTCAGTAATAGCCTGCTATAGAATATGGTGCCACCATGATACTATGATGTACTGATGTCATTGTATTGAAATAAATTGTTAAAAAAAAAAAAAAAGCTTTATATTCGACTGGAAAAGTCAGCCTTTTGTGCATTCACTACACTGTTTCACTGAAAAATTCAACTAGTGAAGTTTTGCATGATATGTGTGAAAGCAGTTTCATCAGAGCATGGTTTCCCACTTCAGTATTTTCTGTTTATGAAAAAATCATATTCTATCCTTACAAGACAAAGTAATAGCAATCCAGCAAGTGTATCTGTCTCTGGGCAATCTTATATATTAATAGTGATATGCCATCATGTGTTGACAAGGAATTACCCTTCAGAACTCTCATGAGATCAGCTGAACATTTCTTATGTGGGAGTAACTAAGACTTCAGTGTAACCTGTCATGTAAGACTGTGCTTTTTTATTCTCAAGAGTGCTCTGAAATATTTTGAGTTATCGATTTTCTTTCTATGATGAGAAACATCTACATATTCTTCTTCTAAGTCAAAGTATTATGCATTTCTGCCTAGTGAAAATCTTGCCAAACAGAAGTAGCCACTGTAAAAATAGTCAGTTGGTTTGTTTATTAGTGTATTTGTTAACTATGTTAGAGGTGTGTTTGTGCTATAAGAGAAAAGAGGCATGTATTGGGGGAAAAAAAAAAAAAAAGACATCGTTTTGATGAGTAGTGACTGATCTCTTATTTTCTTCTGGCATTGTTTACTCCCTTGTCAATACATATTTTTTTGTGGAGACTCCTCATAGAAAGCAAGAAAAAAGAATAGCTATATATGTGTAGTTATACTACAGAGGGAGAGTATTCAGATCTGCTGAAATAATTTGATCATTTCATATATTGCAGTACTCAGACTTCCAAGTTGCTGAAGGTGAGCTCAGAGGACTTCAGTCACTTTATAGTGTAGAGATAGTAACAGGTCAACTCATAACACCAGAGTTCGGGCTTCACTGAAATAACAGTCCAATACTTACTTGGATGTTTTGCTTTGTTAAATAGGTTACACTGTGACTACTTTTCATTTGGACTTCCTTGCTGCTATTGTCCCAGAATAGCTACAGCTACAAACCAACTGGATGGTGTTTGTGGTGATAAACAATTTTCAGAAATTGTTTTGTTCAATGTGAGGAATAAAAGTGATGGTGGGAACTGAATGTCAGATTCCCTTGCTGAATTCACTGGAGGTTTCTTTGGGTACTTAACTATTACTTCTGATGGAATCTGTATCACACTCTCACCTTAAAAAGATTAAAAATTGATTGTGGTTTCTAGAAGAACTGAGTTCTGTGATGTTCTGATTGCATTACTGAATGCTTAGTGAAAAGAAAGTTACAAATGACTGGGTGAAAGAAATTTTGCAGAAAAACGGTGTATCTGCTTGCCCTGTGCATAAAATCCACATTCACGTTTGGGATGTCTTAGTTAATCAAAAATTCCTGTATTAACAATGTGTGAATGCTAAAAAATATCTTATATGGAGGCAGAAAAGATAAAATAAAAGCCTCTCTAATTTTTCTTTCATAAGGAACAGAGACTGGAGCACTCAGTTACAGTGCACAGAAATGAGTAGAAAAGTTATATTGTCTTTGTCCTGCCTTCAAAGGCAGGATTTCACCTAGGGAACCTGCTTGAAATCTGCACTAAGCGTAAGTTTATTTATGGCTTCAAGCTGCGCCAGGGAAGATTCAGGCTGGACATTAGGAAATACTACTTCTCTTAAAGGGTGATCAGGCACTGGAATGGGTGGTGGAGTCACCGAGCCTGGTGGTGTTCAAAGAGCGTTTGGATGTTGTGTTGAG
>PPHD01020317.1:0-13705 GCA_002909625.1 Bambusicola thoracicus
TCATGACATATGATATCACATCATAGGTTTTAGATAGCCCACAGTTTGCCACTCTGTATATACAAACTGCTTATTGATTATATGCTGAGGCAAAAGGATTTAAAACACCCTCACAACAGTCAAAGCAAAACATTCACATACAGCTTTCTGAGAACGACAGTCAGGTACAAATAACTTTCCTCCACTCAATATTTAAAATCCTGACAATTTTTCAAACCTCTACCAGAGCCTCAGCTCTGAGTTCCAAAGCAGACAATGAATCGTACCAATCAAATGACTGGCTATCACATCCTTTTCCACATCTTACACTTCTGTCATTCTGCACATGCAAAAAAAAGAAACAAATGCAGTAGTCTCCTTTTAAGTCCTTAACTGTACAAAAATGCCAGTGGAGAACTAAATGCCATTGTCTTTGTATTTTCTCTGTTGCAATTCCCGAATTTGGTGGTTCCCACCAGTGATAACTGTGTTCCTACCTGCTGGCAACTGGGTTTCCAAAATCAGTCTGTAGGAAAAACCCTGATAGAGAAGGAAAACAAGCTTGTTACTGACACCTGGCTGGCATGCTGCTGTGCTGCTCTGCCGCAGCCCTTTCAGAAAACACAGGCATGTCTTTGAAGTGGAAGGAATTTCTTTCATCCTGTCATTTTCTTATCCAGTCTGCCAGCACCAAAGCACAGGTAGGGCTGCCTCAGTAAAGTCTAGATTTGGCACTTAGCACAATGTCATCCTAATCTTCCTTCCCTCTTAGCTGCAGTGCCTGCCTTTATGCATCCTCACAGTGATGATAAATGGAGTGTTTTGCATGAAGATTAACTGCAGCTATGTGAAATAACAGGAGTGAAACCAGGAAAGTCACTGTTAGACTTACTCGTTTTATTTTTTGTTAGTTTAAAGTTGTTAGATGTTTACAGGATTCATGAACTTTTCAAATTAATCTGTGCTTTTCTATATGTAAATTTTATTTTCAAACCTGAGTTTTATTCCAAATGAAGCAAAGTTACTGTAGTTCTATTTGTTCAGAATAAAGAAAAAGGTAAAATTGTTATTTCTAATTTTTCAGTGTAAAATCCAGCAAGCAAATCCTCTAGAGAGGAACAAAAAGAATTTCCAAAGAGAAACGGGATCCCAGGTCCTCATGATTATGCTTTAATGAGAAGAGGGAGGTACTTTAAGGAAGCAGGAAAGAAAATATTTCTGAAAGTGAATTAATTTGCCATTGCTTTGCTGTCTTTATAACCTTATTTCATATTTGCTCCTAGAAACACATGCAAAACACTGTTGCGTGAAGATAGAAATCTTACTTATATAATCTATATTAAAAGTTGATCCTTGAGCATTTCAGTAGTTTTGACCTTTCTCAGACACACATTTCTGTTTCACATTTGTACTGCACATTGATTTGTGATAAATATGAAATGCAATGAAACACAGCAAAGTGCTGTAAACTATCTGAATAACTGCAGCTCCACCAGGAAAACAGACTACCCAATTTAGATGAAAACAAGTGACAGTTTTTGGGAGAGAGAAATATAGAGCTGAGATAATAAGTTACTGCAGATTGATGTATGAGACATACTACAGCATCGTTTGAACACCAGGCCAGCTTCTGTTGTAGAAATCTATAACACAGTTATCATTCATTTACTTGAATCAGCTGCTAACACAGAAATACTGTTGAAAATAGAAAAATATAGAAAAAAAAAATTCTTAATGTTGTCTACAACAGCATTCCCATTCTACTCTCTAAATGGATTATAACTTTAATCTTGCACATCTGTGAAAGATTGCAGCAAAATATTTGTGTGGAGAATTTCTCCAAGCTTTCAAAATCTGAAGTCCAGATATGCTGCTGGATCTGACTGTGGCACCTTACTCAGCAGGTATTTTAACTCCTACCTCCTGCTTTTGATCCAAGGAAAGGGTTGGGGGGATATTATGTGACTGACTGGAATTCCAGAAAAAATTCTGATGGCCAAAGCAAAATTTCCTGTTCCATTCAAGAGCATAGGATGAATGCAACTGCAGATAGTGGCAGGCTGGGAGAAATAATGAGGAGACTTCTAAAACTCAAGACAAAATTTATGGAGGAATGTACTCCAAGGAATCTTTTATAGTTTGGGTTTTAAACTCCAGCTGGTTCCCAAGACCTCAAATTTGTCCCAGCTGCAAAACTCATATGACATGATTATTAGCTTGATTGCTAGGCAAAACAAGATGACTCTAAGACAGATTAATGTGGTAAATTACAATGTTGCAGAGGCTAGCTTTGTGGGAAATAGATACACTCGGAATCTGGAGAGGACTCTGCATTAATTAATCACCCATACTTCCTTCACATTCCTAACTCTATCCTCCAAATTGCTCCCAAACTTCAATCCCGTATGAACCCATAATACATTCTAAAATAATAAAATTCAGGCATCCCTCACTTGGTCATTTGTGTGCTCACTACAGTTTGAGGAGTTTTTCATCTGTGACCTTCATGAGATGGCACATTGTGGTGACTGAGAAGGTATTTGCTGAGCACAGTCTGTGGTCCTCAGGGAAGAAGAAGCCTGTGAAGTACTGGCCTTGGTTTGTAGTTTTGCAGTAGTGAGAGGGAGCCTGTATAACTGTTGCACTGTAAATCTTGCGTATGGGCACATGGGAAACATTCCCTGTGCATATGGCCCAGAATGTACTGTTAAGTATAACTGAAATCTTAATGGTCTAATTCAAGATTCATTATCAGTCTAGATGGTGTGGATCCTGATGATATCTGATTCAGTCTACAATTCACTTATAGCAGATTTTTATGTTTGCTGTCATTCTTTTACATTTCTGCTCTTTCTTCACTCATCTGCAGCTCCACATATCTGAGTATCTTTGGGAATATCCCCTTAGCAAAACTACATTTTTTGATGCAACTTGTTCAAGTGTGATTAAGCCTAAAACATATATAAAGATGCAATATGTATGTGAGGAATGTGTGTATGCAAAGTACATATGTACAAAAAACCTCTTCAAGACCTAGTTTAATAGGAACTTGTGAAGATACATTGGTAGTTTTGGCAATGTACAGTGTGGACATCTTCACCAGTGGGAAAGTGGCTTAGGATCTGTTTCTTTCAGGTGACTAGCTGTATTGTTAGTTGCAGTGGCACATGGAGAGTGCTGTGTACGTATGCAGTGACCTTAACAGTGCTCACTGTGAGAGTATTTTTGCCCCTTTATTAATCTGTGAATATGTGTGGGGACCAAAACTGTCTGGTAGCCTTCACTTGTGATGGAAAAATGGGACTTTCAATTAGAAATGAAGAGCATTATGAAATTGCTAATGAAAAAGTATATTCTCATTTTCAAACACCATCGAACAGAGCAGTGTCCCTCTGAGGATACAAAATATCAGCATTATTCATGGAAAAGCTTAAGGAAAAATGTGATTATGGAAGGGAAAGAAAGAGGCAGTGTTTAGTTTAGAAGTTTGTGGCAACTTTTCTCTTGACAAAACTGAGACCTAAAAAAATTCAAATGTACAAAGCAGAGCTTCTGAGGGTAGTACAAGGAAAAGCAGTTCAATCAAAAATTATCCCATTCAAGGTCAGAATTTTTTCTCTGCTAAATGAAAAAGATGTGAGAAGCAATAATCAGCTTTGTGGGCAGATGATGACAGTTAAATACAAACAGTGGAGCACCGTCTCTCAAGAAACCACTTGGAAAAGAGGAAAGAAATGGAAGAGTAGGAGGAAAGTCTGTTCAAGAATCTTCCTGTCTAGCAATAACACTGAGGAAATGTCACTCATTCATAAAAACAATCTTTCACCTAGAGATAATATGCAAACAACATTGTGTTACAATTTCCCTAGGTTGAATTATTTCTAATTCAGGAAGATTGCTCTGCATTTTCACCAGTTTTCCTCTGAAGCTTGGAAGAGGCAGCTTTGATTCCTCTGGAGCTCTGTTGGCACCAAAAGTGGTAGTGACTGACTGCATGCTTGAAGTCCTTTTCTCCTTCGGGTGTATGTCAGGACAGTGGGCAGAGTCACGCAGAGATATTTGTGGCAGCCTGGGCTCCGTTGCAACAGTGTTAGTTCATTGTGATGTTGTCTTGCTTAATTCTTCTGAAATTAGCTCTGCTTCTCAACCTTTTGCTGCCATTTAAGGCTTGCCCAGATCATAGCCCATACCCATTGCCCTGCCATTGTCAGTGTTGTCCATTTGTATTTTAAGCTGTTCAAAATGAAATCTGCTGCTCCAGGTCCATGTGGTGCTTAGCATGATCAGGGTTTGTTGGTAGTGCTACTGTAACAAACCATTAATTAGCATTAAGGATATTATTAGTGCTAGTATCAATCAGCAAGAGATAATGCTGTAAATAAGCTGACTACAAATTGAAAGACTTGGAAATGCTATTAGAGAACCTCATCTCTAGCTGGTTCTGTTCCACAGGCTCAGGTGCTTGGATAGCTGTGGGAGCATGCAGTAACCAGCCAGCAAAGGCCTTAGCAAAGCTCATGTCTGGAGTGTCAGAGGACAACACGCTGCCTGCACGTGTAGAGTGAGGCTCCTGTGGGCTGCTGGCCCCACGCACTGGCCTGGGTTCACCCAGCAGGTGGCTGCACCCACAGAGTCGTAGCAACCAAGTCTGCTTTGCTGATGGTAGGTTTTCATTTTTCTAAAACCTGTAAAGTACATGTATCACCAGGTCTGACATCAATGGTTCATACTGTGCGTAGCAGGAGTGCTGCAAAGCTAAGCACATTCCCTAGAAGAAACCCACACCAAAATAATAAAAAGCCCCTGATAATTTAATTTTGTTGGTGGAAGAGAGGCTTATATGTTTAAGCACAGCGCACAATCTTTTTTCCCCACACATGCCTCTCAAAAAAGGAGGAAACCGGACAGGAAAGCATTGTCACCAGTCATTTTGCAGTGGTGGGTTTAGCAAGCACAGAGTTCCTTTGTACCTGAAATCATTAACGTAGCATTATGTTAATGTGGATCGAGAGCATGTGTTATCCTGATTCTCACTAGATACTTTTTTTTATTCACCACTATCTCATCTAAAAAAACCATGTCATCTGCAATAATTTAATTGCAATATTTTCATTCAAATTAATTTGTAGTGTGAGAGAGGAAATATTTGCATAGGAAAACCTTTGTAATTTTGACTTCAAAAATGAAATCACTCATGCATGTTGTAAGAATTAGTAAAAAATACAAACTAATACACATTCTTCTGTATCAAATTGGCTTTCATTTTTAATTATAAATACTGCCATTCTTAGCTCTTGAATAATTATAATTTAAATCAAGATGCCTGGTGGATGCACTGAGCTTTGGGAGAACAGATATGGATCATTTTTATTCTCTTTTAAGAGTGTAGACCAAAATTCTTGCACTTATAGCAGGAAAGGTGTTGAGAACCTAGTTCCACAAGTGGAGGAACACTTCTTCCTATGTCGTTGGCATTGCTACACCAAAGCCTTCAAATGGCAAACAAGGGTTCTCGATAACTATGTGGCTCTGACTGAAACTGGAGTTTTCAGCCTCCTTGTCAGATCTCTGGCATACTACAAAACAAAGGCAAACAAGATGTTCTACAGTACTTGGTGCAAGGAACAGAAATGTGTGAACTTACTTTGCCTGTATCCACACTGTTAGATATTTAAGGCATGTGAAATAACAGCATAGCTAAACATTGTCATTTAGTTTAGTATAACAAGGAATCAGAGCCAGTATTTGCTTAGGAGCTGATCTTGGTCACTGAATTGTTACCGGTTTGAGTGACATGAGGCTTTAGAACTAGAGATAAATGTAGGTAACAATAGGATTTTTTTCTTTTTCTTGCAGAATATATGCAAGGCCATGTACTTGAAAATGTTAAATTCCCTCCTGTTCTCAGTTCTCAAGATGACCACTAGTCCTTGAGAAATAGGAACATTTGCTGTAAGTCTGTGTAGTTAGCTATACAAGTAGTAAGTGCTTCTGCAAGACTGTTACCCCTAACGACTCTACAGCTCATTTAGTTGGATATGCCTTCAGTAGGTACCTGCAGGTTAAAAATCACCACAGTTGATCCACAGACAAAGTTGGTAACTTCTGCTAATGGTAACACACTAGTGAACATGTGTGCCTATCTAAATTTATCTGTGTGTGATGCTTAATAGCTGAGTTTCTTATCCATGACAGTGAAAACCAACCCATCCTGTTTTGTTTGTAAGCATTCACTGAAGGCACAAAGGACAAAGGAGGGATGATGGGGAGAAAACAAATATCCAAAGTTTGGCTTAATTACTTTTTAGCTGTAAATCAAACCTATTGTGTTAACATTGCATACACTTTTTCTGGAAAGGGCAGCTGGGCTTTTAGCACACTTTCTTCTATGACTTTTCTTTTAAATGTAAAGGATAATCAGTTGCAAAAGAACAATCTAAAGCAGCACTTGTTCCAGTGCTGTGTCAGAACACACCTCAAATGCTGGGATCCCTTTTGACATCCATTGTGACTGCACTTCCAAGCATGCCGGGTTTTAGGAAGATAGCAAAGTGTGTTTTTCTGTGCTTCATAGGTGAAATACAATCTCAAGGTGTCTTCTGAGACCTAAGAGAGCTGGTGGTAACACAGCCAGTCAGTCCTCTCTTCTCTGCAGTTGTTTGACCCGCAGATGTTTGGGGTGGGCTGCCTGAATACGTCAGTGGGCATTGCTTCTGTGGAGAAGGGAGGCTGCCAGAGCAGTCAGTGGGCTGTGCAGGTCATGGTGTTCAACCCACTCTTGCCTGTTTGCCAGGGCTGCAGGACCCAGGGCTGCAGGCAGCTGCTAGTGCATTGTTCCCAAGTCCTATGACACTCCCTTTCACTTTTGCAGTGTGTTATTAGGGGGCATTTTACCTTCCTCAGAGGTGTTCCTTGACCTCAAAATTCAATTCCTTCCCTGCTTACACTATTACAGGCAATATATGGTGTATCTGAGAGGAATACTAATTGGAAGGTGACCTGTTCCTGGAATGGAGAGGTGAAACCAGGTGATAATGTATCTGCATTTGATGCCATCTTTCTGAAAACCTTTCACCAAAAACACGTTGTTATTTCAGCAGAGTATTGCTGTTTCTCGCATAAACAGTTGTAAGAATGGGAATTGCATCAAGTGAGATACCAGAAAAGCAAACAGCTTTTCTGGTGTGTTCTTCTAATTTAAAATCAGCCAACCGATCTGGCTGCCTAATAGTTTTCTTTAGCAAATTTAATTGTTTGCTCTTTAGTGCACTAATTTTGAGTCCTATAAATGAACACATTGTTTTTAATCAGTACAAACTTGGATGAAAACATTCCAGGATTCCTACAGATTTTGATAGTTCTGTGATAAAATATCAGTGATAATGAATAATTCACTTATAAGCATAAACAACATTCAGTTAGAGCAAAGGAAAACCAATGAGCTATGCTCTGTGCAAAAATTTAAGAGGCAATGCTATTACTTTCTTCTTTTATCTTCTAAGCTTATGATCTGTTTATGATCTGTGAGGCATACAAAAATTGGTCTTGTATTTTGTAAACATTTTCTTCTTCTAAATGTCCATATATATTTTGTATTTCTTCTAAATGTTTCTCCTGTACTTGTGAATCAGAGATTCCTCGCTTTCGTGCTGTACTCATTGGTGCTGCATGTGGCCTGCACATGCCCAAAAACACAGTAAGAAGAAACTTCAGAGCTAAGCAAGCTTGATGGCAGCAGAGGTGTTGGTGAGAGAATCAGAGGCAGAGACAAAAGCAAGGGAAATGGAGAGAGATCTGGAGGCAACAAGTCCACAGGGAGAGAAGGTCTCATAGACCATGTTTGATATTTCTGCAGAGGCCAACAAACGCCTGTGAGATGTTCAGGTGCTGTTAACATGCTGTGAGAGATGATATCTCTGCACATCAGAAATATAAGAGCCATTTCTTGGCAGCAGGAATTAGTCCTTGTTTCTTGTGGCTTCACTTTTTGTTTCATAGGGAAGTTTACACCAGCTGAATTTTATTCTCCATGCTCGTTGATTAAAAACATGGCCAAGCACTCCTATTAGAAAAAAAAGAAAACAAAACAAACAACAAACAAGTAGTAATAACTGTAACAGCAAGTCTGGCACAGACAGAGAAAAGCAGTGCAGGATCTCTAATTCCCAAAGCATAGATTGTGCTATGGAGATGAATGGTGGCTCTCCAGAGAAGACTCTGCTGATACTGCTGGTAAGAAATGACATCCTGTTTGCTCATGTTCATCCCCCTCCAGTGCCAGTGCATTAAAGGGAAAACACCTCTGGTAGCACAGAGACATGCATTTAGTGCTCTTGACAGAGCTTAGCTTTAGCTTTATGCCATTTGTTTCTGGGCTGTCTCACAGCCTTGAAGCAGCTTTGACTTAAAACAGAACTGTATCAGTTGGGTAACTGCTTGTGCACAGTGGCGTTTCTTGTGGCTACGTCCCATCCCGTTCCCACTGTGTGTGTTGCAAACTGTCACTGTCAGGGTTTGTGCCAGCAGTGCAGTGAAGCACCCAGCCAACTTACTGCCCTCAGATTCTTGTACACAAGGAAAAATCCTCAGGAGCCTTCTAAGTTGCATTTATGTTGGTTTCAGTGCAAATCTGTAAGTGCTTGTCTTTTCAGCCTGTGGGCTATGGACAGCAACAGCTGCAAGTGCCTCATGCCTGAGGTACCTACAGAGCACAGCACAGCCTGATGCTGGGTAATGGCTGAGGTTCCCAGCTGCTGTTGAAGTGCAAATTCAGTATGTCCAGCCTGCATTTCTTATTTAATTTATATATTTTTTTAAATAGAAAAATTCTTCATAGCAACTTTCATTCTAAAAAAAGCCAACAAATGTCGTCTGAATACATTATTTCTTACTAAGTTGAATTCTGCTAAAAAAATCAAAGTCTTGAACTCAAAAAGGGGCATAGATTGATGTCTCTCATCTCTTGAAAGGCTTTCTTTAGCCTGTTAACTTTTTAAATAACCTCATAATGTTTCTTTGAACATAATCTCTCATGTCCCAAGGCAACTGTACTTAATGTTCAGCGGCAAATTGAATTTAACATGTTAAAACCATGGTCTAATCAGGTGTGTGACAGATGGGAGACAGCACAGAATACTCTAAAAGTCATAGCAATATTTTTAGAATGCATTAATATTAGTGAATGTATTTTCTTGTTTGATGGGAGAAGAACATGCACCTAATTTATTTGTAACGGGTTTTCTTTTTTTTACTGTTTCTGGTGTGGATTCCTTCTTTGCTTCTCTTTCTCAGTTTCCCCAGAAACAAACCATTGTCTATCTTAAAAAATTTAGATAAAATCTAATCTTACCAAACCTCATGCTGTATTTTTCAGAGGGGGAGTAGACAGGGTGATTACACTGGGCCTTGGTGTTGAGCATGTTTCCTCTCTCAACGAATCAGTAAGTCTACATATAGATCACCTTTCTGGAGGAGGCTAACATCTAGGTGAGCTATATTTTACATTTTCTTTAGCAGAATTCCTATTGCTTTCCTAAAGTCTTTTTTTTTTTTCCTCCACACTATGTGTACAATAATTAGGCTGTTAATCACTGTTAATTGCTGAATTTAGGGGCAAGACTTTTGAAGCTTTTTAACAATGTCTGCCAGGCAGTCTCAGAGGCTAAGCAGATGAAGAATAAACTGATATTCCTCTCAGATTGATTGTCAGAAGGAAGGCGGCACTAATTCAGGTTGAGTCACCGCAAGAGTACTTCAGAGATGTTCCTAGAAAGGACAGGTTACCCTAAACATGGGAGGTGTGCAGTAATACCAAGCCTTTAACACTTATGTCTGGCACCAATCCAGTGCAGCTTATAAGGTTTGCTGTGGGATGCTGAGGGAAGAATATATTTTTTTCTGCAAACTGCAAGGTTCTATGGAAGTGACTGAAGGGAGAAGAAAACTATACAGAGGGTTTCTAGAACAGAACTGGAAGCTGGATGGTGGAGCCAGTTTTAAACAGATGATGAGCACTTCCCACGTTAAGGATACTTTTCAATTAGGGTGCAATGTATTGATTAACTATGTTATTTGAATTAACTTGGACAGTCCACTAGCATGTTTTGGGCTGGGGAAGGGTGGCTGCACCCTGTCAGACTAGGTACCTTTGGCTATAACAAGCAGATTGGTGAAATCTCTACACTGCTAGAAAAGGGGCCACAGGGAGAGAGATGGATTCTTGTTTTGCGTTCTAGTTTTGGGCCCAGGTCCTCTGACATGCACCAACGTGGCAGGGAAGCCTTCCAGCACTGAGCCTGGGTTGAGGTCCTGTGGACTAATGCACCTCACACAGACATGAAAGGAGTTATGGAAAGCTTGTAAAGTGGCAGTACAGGCCTGTGAAATTAAAATATCCTCTCAAACTCACCCCACATGGCCCCAGGAACCCTCTGATCACTGCTGTACTTCAAACTCAGATTTACCATTCATAGCAGCAATAAATACTTAAATGGAGATTGATGAAGGAACCTTTGCCCTATCTTAAAAGCTAAGGTGATTCAAAAAGTACTGTTCTTGGATTTGTGTTTGTACAATGCTCAAAATAATGAGGTTTTGGTCTAGCTAAGCCCCTTGGAGCTGCTCCTGGGAAGTAGTGATAAACTGCAGTGACCAGATATGGATAAGAGCTTTAGTAATGAGAAATGACAGGAAAATTAAATATGGATGACCAACTGAGCTTAATACAATTACACAAGGTGCAATTCTTTTCCCCCTATAAAATTCATGAGAACATCATCATGGCCTGTTAGGGCAGCTTCTGCAAAGTGTCTCAACAAGGTCAGTTCAAATGCTGAATGCTGTCCTCTGGATCTGGGCTGGGACTGTCCATCTCAGGCCATGGGGAGACAAGCTGGCCCTCAGACACAAGCTACAGGCTGTGGGCCACCCCGCTTTCCAGCATATGTGCTTGTTACAGATTTTAAGGAAACCAAATTTTCTTCTTTTGTCTTCCCTCACTTACATCAGTCACTAAAAAAATGTACATAGCTCGTTTGAAGACTCAGCCAGTTTTGGCATTTGTACTTACTCTGACAAAATGCTGGCTTGTGCAGAGCATTGGAGGAACATTGTTCTGACAGCCCATTGAGTTTTACATTTCCAAACTTTCCTGGTTAATGTAGCATGGACCGCACTCTGCTCCCCACGCCTCCCAACCCCGTGCTGACGCCATGGCCCTTGGAGCTGCTGGCAGACAGCACACGTGCCCAAGGAGCGAGCCTCTCTGCCCACACCTCTGTGCTAGGGAACTGTGCTAGTAACAGTGCTAGGAAAAGTGAAAACAAAAAGCCCGATGAGGCAGGCTATGTGTATATCTCCTCATGGAGCTAAAAGGAGCTTAGTGATGGGCTGATGTTCTGACAGCAGTGTGATGGTTCAGTGGTGCTCTTTTGATTTGCATTTTTATGGTAATGCAAGCTGCTAATGACACTATTCCTACAGAAATCATTTATCTCTGAAAAAAACGAAATTATTTCCTGAAAAGCCATCAGTAAATAAAATGACCCCCATCCACTAGTCCTAGTTTCATAATCTTGGGGAATTCAGTTCTGTGAGATAAAGAAAATCAAAGCGAAATGTAGAAATACAAAATGAGCATGCCAGAAGCCTCTGGAGAAGACAGTGAGAGTTACAAAGGAAAATTAGGAGCAGAAAATAAACCATCTCATAAAATATTTAGAGTTAAGTAATACACAGAGTGTAAAGAACTAAGAAAAAAAAAAACTTTTCTGAGCACATTTGTGTGCTTTTTTTAATTAAAAAAGCAAACAAAAGCAACACACACAATGTCTCATGCTGACAGTTGTATAACTTTGAATGATTGTAATTAATTATAATTAATTCCCTGACAGAAAAAGCAGGTAGATCGATACCTTAGTATTATCTAGACTTGTTTTGTTACACTGTTTGTTAATAAGATCACATTCTACTACTTAATTGCAGACACTTGAATGTATATCTTTTGTTTTCACCAAAGAAGCCCATACGGTTTCCATACTTTGGTGGTTAGGGGCCAAAATACTTATCACAGCGCACTCTAGTTTGCTTTTCTTTCCTTCACAAAGTCTATAAAAAGAAGAAAAAAAGAGTAATAGGTTGACAGATACTACAGCTTTGTAATAAATCTTTGTTAACACTTTTATAAGCTGATTGATAGCTAGCTTTCTTTATTTTCTCACTTCAGAGTTTTCTGTTACTTCACTTATTGCTTGAGATTGCCAGTACTTTGTTTACTCACTCATTTACTTAGTTGAGTTGGAAACCTTAAACCTTCTTTTCTAACCCATTACTCTAGTAAGAAAAAAGAATGCATATAGCCCATATGACCAGAAAAAGCATCAAGTTGACATGTTTTTTTCCCCCGTGTTTTTCACTATAAGAGGACTGTCTGTGTGTTTTGGTTTGGTATTGGTATGTCAGTGGCTTTCCAGCTCCTGCAGAAGCTCCTTAGGAACCACCTGGCAAGCAGGAGCTTGGCTAAGCTGAGGCATTGGGAGAAATAAAATATAGCGCATACTATTGTCAGACCTCCGTAACTGGCAGTTACCTTAGTGTGTGAGCTGTGCAACATAACACTGCTGAATTGTGGCAGTGATGAGGCAAGCTAAATAGTAGAAACAAAACAATTCAATAGAGATGATGGAGTAAATGCGTGGTGAGCACAAACCCAGCTGTCACTGTGAGTGCAGATGGATCAGCAGCAATAGCCATGCAGAGCTCTCCCACAAGTAAATTGTAACTGAAGCTTCAGCTGTGTACAAAACAACTTTTCTTACTGAGCTTCTTCCCAGCCTAGGCTTCCTGATCTCAGAATGGGATGTGGGGCTCAATCAATCACTAGGGTCAGTTTCTGGAAGTTCAATGTCTTCAGTGAAAAATGGAATAAACTGAGTGGTTTATTTTGTCTGACTAGTATGAGAGGGTTGAAGTGGAATGTTTTTTCTTCAAAATCCAAGTCTAATTGAGTAATTTTGAAAGGAACGCTGACAGGCAACTCCTGTTCCAGTACTGCCTGTTAGCAGCAGGAGCAACTAGGCTGGGAAAGGTCAGCCCCATCGCCCCTAGACTAGGGGTAAACCTGTGCAAAGATCAGCAGTAAAGGTCATACGTTGCTGATGTATGACAGTTAGTAAAGAGCAGGTTAAAAATGCTGAGCTCTGTCACTTTTAGGGCAAAGTTAGTTGCCTACAGTGTGAGCTGGTGTTTCTCTCCAATGTTTGGATTAATTATTTTGGTCATTCATTCAGTGCAATATTTGCAGTGCAGCGCAGTGAACTGAAATGACCTAGAAATAATTCCCTAACAGAACCTGACGCTCTGGCTCATATCCAGAGAGAGATTTATCATTTTACTCATAGAAGATCTTCATCAAAATGCTCCTCAGTCATTTCAGGGCAGCTGCTTCAATTCCTACAATACCATGTAGCTTTATGCACACAAACAAATACTTAGCTGCTCCCTGCTTTGGGATCTGTGTGCTCTGGGACAGACTTTTTAGTGGGAAATCTCCCACAGAGACCCACAGCATGGTGCCTGGGGAGGCACAGTGTCGGCAGAAGGAAGTGCAGCTGTTTTTCGGGAATTCGCTCTGGCAACACCAGGACCTCAGGACTGACCATGTTCTCCTGCATCCCACTGATGCTGATCACCCCTTGTGCTGCTCTGAAGAGGTTGCTCTTTGGGAAGG
>PPHD01020318.1:0-13705 GCA_002909625.1 Bambusicola thoracicus
CAGAAGGTCACTCTAACAGCAGATCAGATCCCGCCACAAAATTTTGCGCTGCAAGTCCACAAGAAGAATGTAGATCCCAAAGATGAGAAAGAGAGAAGAAGAAGTCGATTTCAGAAGGAATAATGTCCCATTTCACACAGCGTGTGAGAAATGAGCATGATCCATTATTCTTACTGGTACCCGTGGGCAGAGATTCCTCAACAGCTGCATCTGTACTGGAGGGATCCAGCCCAAAGAGAACTGGACCCCCAGGGGCATCAGTGGAATGTGTGGTGCCTTCAGTGCTCTGTGCTGCTTTGTTATCTGAAGGCAGAGTTGGCTGAGTTGGGTCTTCATGGTGCCCATCATCAGGTGTGGCAAGAGCTGTAGCAATGACTCGAGATGTCCACACTTCCTGGGTTACATCTTCTGGTTTCAGAACATCATTGGAGTCTGTGACTGTTGTGATGATGGCTAAGTTAACTTCAAGGATGTTTATAAATCCCTACCTTATCAATTTTTCTCTCTTTATTTCATTTATCAAGGTCTACCTTTTCCTTTACTAGCCTCTGTACAGAATAGAGTTAGGAAAAAAGAAAAGCAGGACAAAGAAAAAGTTCCGTATTGTTCATTATTTTTGTTTTTTTCTTCTTTTACTATTGTTCTGTTGAACACTCTAATAGTTACATACTTGTTTCCAAAATCTGAGTGATTTTTCAAGCATGCAAATCTAACCAAATCTAAGTAGCAGCTATTTAGACCTAACTATTTAAGACTGATAATATCATCATGTTAAAAAATGTTTTTTTTCTTTTCATTTATTTATGCATCTCTACTATTCCATGAGATGATCATAAAAAAGTGTGTACTCATTTCCCATTAGAAGAACTGAAAATGAATTCAGATGGAGAATAATGGAATTTAACTACTTAATGAATATCCTTCCCACATCAAGACAGTGCTCTTTTCTAAAGAGACTGTTGTTAAAGCAAAGGAATAAGGATGTCACAAAGCATGCTAAGAAACAGCACAGCCTAATTGGATGCACTTGAAGAGCATCCAAATGCCACAAAATATAAACTCAGTAATAAACATTAATATTGCTGAAAAATTTACTATTGAAATTCAACATTATGAAGTAAAATGAGAAACCAAAATATTAATTTCCGAAAACTGTAGCTTACAGTGTTATCTTTGAAAATATCAAGTAAATAGTAATCACTATTTAAGAGGGAGAGCAATCATGCTACTTTTAAAATAAAATGAATATTATGATTCCTATCATCACATAACAGCAAGATTTCAATGACCTGTTTGAAAGTATTTGAATAAATTTTCAAATCTTATTTGGGTTTTTGTATTCGTAATTGATCTGTCAAACCACATAAAGCTTAACATGCTGATGAAAATAAATGATAAAGCTTCATGTGATCCCCTCCATTCATAGCAAACGAGGAGGAACTGGAGAAATGTACTGTCTTCTGCCAATGCAAACTTTGTTTTTTATAGCTCTTTGGAAAATCCCAAGAGTTAAAGTAACCCTGAAGAAAACTGAAGGTGAATAAGAAAAGGGAGAGCATAAATATTACTTCTTCCCATAGAAGTTTTTTGCAGGTTTGTTATTCTTTTAAGAAAATACAAGGGATGAAAAATTTCCAAAGCACTACAATGTCTTGAGCCCATTATTAATTATATAAAAAAAATTAAATTGAGTAAAGCCCCAATATTGCAATGGGGGATAATTCAATAGGGTAATATACAGAGCTTTCAATAGTATAATTTACAAAACTTAGGAGCAAAAACTCATATATCCTCAAGAACAAGAGTAAGTTATTTTAAAATTTGCAGTAGTAATGTCATCTGTGACAATAACAAGAGCAGGAGGGAATAGAAATGAAAACCTTGTTTTAAGCATATGATTCATTCACCTCAAAAAACAATAATATTTTCTCAGTATGACATACCACTAAAATCAACTTGAGAAAAACTGGAGAACATAAGAAAAAGGATGACCAGGGAAGAATGTTCCTGATGAATAGCATTTCTCATTTAGATGTTAACATGCAACATGATTATAAGACAGTTTATGATACTGCAAGTCCACAAGAAGAATGTAGATCCCAAAGATGAGAAAGAGAGAAGAAGTCGATTTCAGAAGGAATAATGTCTCATTTCACACGGCGTGTGAGAAATGAGCACGATCCATTATTCTTACTGGTACCCGTGAGCAGAGATTCCTCACCAGCTTCATTTGTACTGGCAGGATCCAGCCCAAAGAGAACTGGACCCCCAGGGGCATCAGTGGAATGTGTGGTGCCTTCAGTGCTCTGTGCTGCTTCGTTATTCGAAGGCAGAGTTGGCTGAGTTGGGTCTTCATGAGAAGCACCATCAGGTGTGGCAAGAGCTGTTATGATGATGGCTGAATCAGCTGTTTATCAACATGCATCCCACTGTGCCCGTTCCACACCCACCACATTCAAGTTGCTCTTCCCTTAAAAACATAGCTACCCTTCTCACACCAGAAAAGACAAAGAAAATAATTTGTCTCTCATTACATCCTCATTGCTACGTTATGGTATATTAATTTCATGCAGTTCATATCTTAATCTGAAAGATTCCCAAGACAGTGGACACATGGAGAGGAGATGGAGAAAGCAATCAGGAGAATTTCTGGACCAGTTCTCTGTCTGATCACGGATCCTCTACTTTATTGCCATTTCCAAATTATTCTACAGAGCATTTTCCCTTGTAGTTATCATCCCTGGAAGAAAATAATACTTTCTACAACCCAGTAACACTCATTTGCTACTCAAGACTGAGTAGCCGTACAGAAAATTCAATTAAATAGCAGTTCTTACTAGTAGAAAGATGAGTAGGTAATGGGTTAAGATGATCATCAATGTCTGGAAAAACTCCAGGTATCAAACTGAAGTGAGAACCACCTGTGGCATTGGCTTGTTCGCTTTCACTTCCAGGCTGAGTGCTGGGTGCCAGGGGCCTGCTGGTTGCTTCTTCTGCGTGGAAAACATCCGTGGACGCTGTGACTGCCAGGATGACGGCACAATTAGCTTTAGAGGCCCACCACATGTCCACCCACAGTGCTTCCCTCCTTCCTGTATCACAGCATTCCATAAAACATTTTCTGCTGCCCGGCTGAAAGCATGGCACGAGAGAAGGCATGAAGGCCTCCCCTTCTCCTTCTACATTGTCAGTGGCATTGGAGACCCCTAAGTAGCACGTGCTTGCCACACTGTAGGAAAATGTTGGCTGTATCCACACATGCCAGTGACAGGTGGAGAGGGAAGACCTTCAGAAGAAGAGACCACAGCAGGAAACCCAATCCTGTAACTCAGGAGAGAGCAGCCACGCCACAGCCAGATTTGCGGTGGTCCCGTGCTGGCAAGGAGGTGCAAGGAATTAAAGAAGAAAGTACAGGGCATGGTTCTTGTGTGACTGCCCTACCGTCACCATCAGCACAACACTCTCTGGAGACGGTGCCACTGCTGAGTCACAAGAGCGAGGCACCCAGCTTGCAACCCCACCAGAGCACCTCCACCACACCGACCGTGGCACCAGAGCACACCAAGCCTGACCTCACCGATGTGCAGGGGAGGAGGATGAGGCTGGAAATTCAGGGTCACCAAAGTGTGTGACTGGCAGAAAAGACAGGAGGCCACCCAGGAACATGCTTCAGCAAAGAGCAGAAACCACCAAACGCACCAGCAAGGAGACCCTTACGCCCCGTCCAGAAGGTCACTCTAACAGCAGATCAGATCCCGCCACAAAATTTTGCGCTGCAAGTCCACAAGAAGAATGTAGATCCCAAAGATGAGAAAGAGAGAAGAACAAGTCGATTTCAGAAGGAATAATGTCTCATTTCACACAGCATGTGAGAAATGAGCACGATCCATTATTCTTACTGGTACCCGTGGGCAGAGATTCCTCAACAGCTGCATCTGTACTGGCAGGATCCAGCCCAAAGAGAACTGGACCCCCAGGGGCATCAGTGGAATGTGTGGTGCCTTCAGTGCTCTGTGCTGCTTCGTTATTCGAAGGCAGAGTTGGCTGAGTTGGGTCTTCATGAGAAGCACCATCAGGTGTGGCAAGAGCTGTTATGATGATGGCTGAATCAGCTGTTTATCAATATGCATCCCACTGTGCCCGTCCCACACCCACCACATTCAAGTTGCTCTTCCCTTAAAAACATAGCCACCCTTCTCTCACCAGAAAGGACAAAGAAAATAATTTGTCTCTCATTACATCCTCATTGCTACGTTATGGTATATTAATTTCATGCAGTTCATATCTTAATCTGAAAGATTCCCAAGACAGTGGACACACGGAGGGGAGATGGAGAAAGCAATCAGGGAAATTTCTTGACCAGTTCTCTGTCTGATCACGGATCCTCTACTTTATTGCCATTTCCAAATTATTCTACAGAGCATTTTACCTTGTAATTATCATCCCTGGAAGTAAAGAATCCTTTCTACAACGACTCATGCTGCTTTGTTGGTCAAGACTATGTGAGTAGTGACAAATTATGGAACGTATTTGTAATCTGTAGATCTGTTTATGGCAGTAGAAAGAGCAGTTTTCCTATGAGAGTTATCTTGTTAGTTGTAAGTATAAAATATATGTTTTATAGAAAGATTTATTTGAAGTCTTATATCTCAACACCATCCAGGCAGATCACAGAGAAAATGAGTTACTTTATAATCTTTGTCACAGCCTTAACGACATCAGTATGCTACTCTTCTCTGTAGGTCATGCAATAGCTTTTCAAGACAAGCTATCTGAAAGACATTATTGATGAAATATGCATAATTGATATTACAACTAGTACCTGTATTAGAAGACTCTTTTTCATGATTACTCTCTCTGGAAGGAATAACTCTATCCATTATAGTGGGTTGTGTGGAATAATCTTCCTTGCCCCAGCCTGGATACACCAATGGGTCTTGCGCTGAGTCATTCTGTTTGGCCCCATGATAGGAGACCATAGCTGTTATGATGATGGTGAAGCAATTATGAACTCAGTACATAAAGATCCATTTCTCATATTATTCTCCTCTTCGGTTCTTGTCTCTATGACAGGCCTTGCTCACATGTCTACTACATTCAATGGCAAAGAGAAGTAAAGCAGATTTTCTTCTCATTATGGTTTATGTTTAGAAAGGCTGCCTACTGTCACCAATAGGATTGAATCCTTCCTCTAACCGTGCATATACTTTTCAGAATCAAGATATCTCCTTGACTTTCAAAAGTATTTCCCTGACTCACACAGTTCACGACTTCATATTGGTTGAATATCAAACTAATATCCACTAATGTGTAAGTAATAAATGCAAAGTAACTGGAAGAATGTGACCCAAATTCAAAGAATTTGATGTATTGACTATATTCAATTTTTTTCCCCTCGATTTCATGATAGAGCATTCCAAATAATGACATATTTCTCTTCAGTGGCCCATGTTTGATAATTAGCAAGAAAAGATGGCAGTGCTTAGTACAGCACATCAGTTATTAACTAGCAAACAATACGCTCACAGGAACATCAACTAATATTTATCAATTTTCAGATACTAGCTTGACAGTAGAAGTTCATCATTTACATTTCAATTTCTTTGAGAAACATCTCTTTTATTCTACAGTATGTTTTTTTCATTCACTTCAGTATCATCTTGTCATATTTCAAAAGCAAAATGAGTAGATATTTTGGATACTATTTAGTTAGTTAAAATTGCCATATTTAAAAAAAAAAAAAAGTGCAAAAATCAGCTCCAGTAATGACTTGCAACAGGAGTGTGAACACAATTCACAAGTATGTGAAAAAATGCAACAGATATAATTGTTTTTCTTTTTAAACATTTACTGTTTCCTACAAATGTAACCCTTGCAGATAGCCTGGTAAAGCCTCCTGACTGCATGACATAGAACACTAAACACAGGAGACAGATGCAGTGTTAATTCACTGTAGGTCTTGATGTATGATCCAAATGCGAGAGAAAACAAACCTCCAAGACTAAGTCTGAAGAATAGATTTAAAAAATTTGAAAAGGCAACTGATAGATCTGTATTGCTTGGGTTTATCCACAGAGCATTTATTATGACCCCAGAGTGCAAAATTGTTCATAAAATGTTTCTTAAACTAAACCTTAAGTAAATTCTGATAATACTCTAAAATTTAAGTTGCAATGTTACCTGTGTAAGAAGTTTCCTTTTCAATACCATTTTCACCTGGAGGAGTAAATTCTTGTTGTTCAGTAGCCCCAGTAGTGTTTGCAGGATTTTGTCCTTGACTGATCCATCCATAGTGAGCACTGTGTAATAGTGGATGTTGGGTTGGTCCTTGACGTTTTTCAGTTTCACTTGTAACAAGTGCTGATAAGATGATGATTGAATCAATAATG
This sequence comes from Bambusicola thoracicus, assembly GCA_002909625.1. Lineage (NCBI taxonomy): Eukaryota > Metazoa > Chordata > Aves > Galliformes > Phasianidae > Bambusicola > Bambusicola thoracicus. The sequence goes on from PPHD01020318.1 coordinate 6,390, forward strand.
ATCAAAATACCCGACACCAGTCATACTATCCTTATCTTCAGTATCCTTATCTGCAGTAAAGTTGGATTTTGTTTTGCTTTTTTCTTTTATTTGTTGCAATGGGTGTGAAATGAAAGATGGAAGGAAATAAAGCTCCTTTGGAAACTGAAGTTTGTTTTGCCCAGAAAAGCTTCACCAGGATCAGTGGAAGATTTAAGTTTGCTACAGAGTATCCCAACGACCAATGGCAGAATAAAGCTATAGGAAAAGCAGTGGAAGAAGACATAGGAATAACAGCTTGCATCTCTACTTTGTATTTATTAACTTAACTGTTGAGTCTGTGGATTTGGGGTTTATAAAAGAGAAAGAGATGATGAAATTTCTCTTCTGAGTAAAAGTATCAAGTACATAATTGCACGAATGGCTCCAAGGAAATTGTCACTTCTTCTGGGAGTGGAAGAGTATTTAGTTGGATGAATGAAATGAATAAGTTCATATATTTGAGGTTGAAAAGCATACTAGTCTTGAACTCGGTAATAATTAAAGCTAAAATAAATTAATTACTCAATGTTTAATGTACTGTTTACACAGTAGAAGATGCAATCAGAAGTAATTGGAAGTACCACCACCTCAAGGGATTTTCTAATAAACATTAGAAGGCTTAGAAAATGTATATCAGAAAAGAATATCTTTAACACCAAGATGAGCATTAGAACCCAAAAAAAAAAAAAAAAAAAAAAAGAAATAAAAGAAAAAAGCATTAGGTAGCAAATACTTTCATGAATGATATATGAAAACAAAAATAAAGGTCGCAACTAGGGGATGCAGAAAATGAACTGGAGCTGTTACACATGCAATAAGTCACAGCTAGAGATACCTACGTTAAGCATTTTCCAAAAAGAACAGAAATGAAGAGATATGTATCTGCACATTTCAAATGGTGAAATGCTCATAAAGAGAGCATTCTAACAAATGTAATTCATTATTTTTGTAATTAGAAAAATATTGAGAGATAATCCTGTAAAATATGATCCTGAATTTACAGCTAGTAGGACATTAAAATTAAGAAAAGTATGAACACATGTTATTTAACAACGTTTCAGAACCAAAATAAAGTTTTCACAGAAATTCTTTCCAGGTGACTAAAGCTCCTGCCCAATGCCAACTGAATTTTTCCCAGAAACCCCAGGACCATAAAGAAATGTCCCTAGCTAATGAAGGCAGATTCTGAAGAAGTACCACAGGAGGAAGAAAATGGCTGCCTTTACAGAGGGATAATACAGCTTTCCACAAGCCCATTTATTTTCAGTACAATCTAATTCTATGCAATTAGAAGACTGGCCTCTAATCCAGCTGTAGAGAGGTGCATCTTCAGCTGTTCAGTTTTGATCTTCTTTTTAACGGCATTGTTGCCAAAAAGTTCGTATTCAGCTATACTTTAAAAACAAAGAAACAAATAGCAACAAACTGGAAATTATTTATGTACACAGAAAAAAAAACAGCTGGAGAATGCACTCCATAAGCCGTTACCTACAGAGGTTTTTGAGCTTGAAGAATGTGATAGTTGAGAATTTTCAATAACTCGGTTGGCTAATGACACTAATGCTAGAAGGAAAATGTTCACGTTGGTCTGGAGAGAGCATCTTATCTTTTGTACCACAGTTGGGAATGTAAAGTTTACTGTTCGATTTAAAATGGACCCTCAAGAGTAACAGATCCTAGTCTGAGTCTTTTGTGTCTTCCAGACCACAGTTTAGTACCAGCTGGATAATTTTTTTTTTTTTAACTTAACATGGCCAAATTTATACTACTATCATTATCTTATTATCCCACACTAAAGACTCTACTTAAATCAATCTGAGCTTTATATCTGTAGGTTTTCCACCCACATATTTTTCAAATATTGCTCTGGATGTTTCTGTAAGTATTCCTATGCTTTTATGTGTACTAAGCAATGGAAAGAGTAGGTGGTTACTATTTAGTTTTGTCACATTTGTAACCGACAGAAATTTGTTTTCAAGAGGCCTGATTTAACTGAGAAGTTATGGTTAATCTAACTTTTATGTTTTTGAATCACCAGTGCTATTTTCTGTCTTTGCCTTCAGATTTTACGATAGAAATTTCAGTGAAAAAGGTGGATTTTTCTTCACCAAGCTGGGCCTACATCTACATGTTGTGATCTGCTCAGTTTTATTACACCACTGGCAGTGCAAGCTTTAAAACCCCAGAGATATGTGGGAAAGGGGCAAGTAATGAATGTTAGGTGCAAAAGATAAATTTGGAGTGACAGATGAATGTCATAATGTCACCTCTGAGGTCTATAGCGCAAATAATATAAAGCTATAACCAAAGCTAATAATATGGGAATTACAATTAGCAGCACTGTGAGAGTGCTATACTTCACTGTACTATGTCACAAATCTAAATATTATCTGAAATGTTTAATTGCTTTACCCCTGCCAGCAGAGCTAGGATATCTCTCCTCTTCATCTGTGTAGGAGGGTTTCCAATAATCTTGTGTGGAGACTTCCAGAAGCGTTTCATGTTGTGAGTCCACAGCTGTTAGGACAATGGAGGATTCAATACTGATCATGCTCTACTTCTACCATTATTACCCTACTGTTAGTGTGTGCCATAAAGATAAGGGATAATGGAAACACATGCATAACTAGATGATAGTCACACTATACTTCTTATCAAGTTTCTTTACACCAAGCTAGTATTTCTTTTCTTTGGATCAGACAGATGCAAAGACTCGCAGGAATAACGGCAGAAACAAGAGATAGAAGAATAATGCATAGCAGAAGTACTGCAAAAATGTTACAGCAGTTACAGACATTTAAATCTGAGTTTAAAGAATAATCCCAGGCCTTAAAACCCAGGTACCTGAGGACATGTGAAACATTCTTGCTAAGTCTTCAACAAGTATTCAGATTCATGAATGAATCTGAAAGCACAATAGCCACCTGAAAAGCTAGTATTAGTCAATAAAGTTATAATACAATTGAACTGATAAAATAAAACCGCCACAAGAGGCTATGATCAGAGACTGCATACATTTTCACTCAGAGAGTATGCAACCATCACTAGACCATAGAGCTGGCATATTATATGCCATATGGAATAAGTTGGAGAGTAAAATGCAGAGAGCAAAAAAGCTGAATGAGTGAAGCCCAGAAACACCTAAAGCTTAGGCAAAAGAAAAAGAAACCCTAAACAAGTTGAATTATTCATTTTGTATCTTCCTGAAAAAACAAAGACTACTGCTGAGAAAAAGACAAAATTTGATGACATTCAGACAAAAAAATATATATATATAGTAAAATGCTTAAAAGAACAGATTTATTGACACTACAAAGTACAAAAGTGCACAGGAAAAATACACAATAAGATGTGCTTAAATTATATGAAATTAAATTTTGAAATAGTGATATGTTACTATCTTTGAGCAAATTAAAGCGATAGAGTGACAATTTCTAATGAAGTGAAAACAGAGATTGGTTTTGGTCTTCCATATCATAACTAGATCCTGTATAACAGAGCCAAGAAATCTTGTAAGAAAATATATCAACAAATAGTGATGAAGGTCTTGGCTGTATTTCAGCAAAGATACCGATGAATGTTATAAGTAACACAAAATAGAAATTAATACCGTTTTTCTACAAAAAGAGAAAAACTTGGAAAAAATAATAAACATTTCTTCCAGCAAGTACAGGCATTGAACTACTGGGTTAAAACAGGGATGAAAGTGACATGTCAATATTAAGCAATAAAGGAAGATCTATAAATTCTGTAACATCCTTTTTTTTCCCAATTGCAAGAATGTAAATTTGGAAAGAAAAATTGATAAGAAGAACCCAAACTCTTCCCAAAACCTATATGTAGCAACGGGGAAGAAACAAGTTAAAAAAAGTAAAAATAAAAAACCAACACATCCAAAAAGAAAGGAAATTCCTTATTAGTACTTTAAATAGAGCACCATCTTAGCATGGCATGCTTTACCCCTTGTTGCCTCTGTGCGTTCTTCAGTCTTCTCTCTGGGATTCAACAACCACCACTGGTCTGAAATCACATTCCACCAAGACTGAGTGGTGGTTTTCTTCAGGTTGTCATGATGAGGATCTGAAGCTGCTAGGACATGGTTCATTGAACCAAGAACTTGTTATTTCTTGAGACACTTATTTTCTCCAGCAAAGCCAATTCCACCAGCACCAGCACCCTGAGCATGCTCATGCCACTGAGATAGATGTGAGCACAAAGGGAATGTATGAACTCAGGGAATCAGTACATTCCTGAAACTCATAGATAGCTGAAAGGCGGACTACTGGCAACCCCAAGAAATAATATGGTCGCTTGGGAGGAGGCATCACAAAACCCTCGGTGTCTTTCCTTGACATTTAGTGATGTTAATGAGTTCCTTACAGACTGTGCCAGCAGGACGCAAAGCAGAGAGCCTCAGATAACCTCCAGAATAGGGAACGTCCACCAGGCCATTCTGCATAAAAACACATGCACTCCCATTGGTCAGCTGCTGACAGCCAGCTCCACGACAGAAACACCTTTCAGTTTGGCATCAATAAATATGGGAAATGCAACTTCACCTCTGTTACATTACCACCACACAGCGTTTTCTCAAAATATGGCATTTCAAATAGTACTAAACCACTGACTGTGTCAGACACTTAAGGGTGGAAACAGATTTCCACTTAGAGAAATTACAGGACTTTGCTTCCTCTTCCTCCACTGTGCCATACAAGACAAATATATCACAGTGTCATTCAGGGCCAGTGCATATGGAAATGAGATATAAATTTTAGCAGCACTGGAAGAAGGCCCTTCTAGGGATCAGGATCTCACAAGATCTAAATAAACCTTTTCTTTGGTATGGGAGAGTTACCTGAAGTAAGAGCTGACTAGAACAGCAGCTACTCCTTTAACAAATGCTCCTATGGTGAAGGAAGAGAAGACTGCACAGAAAATGGAATGATGAGCAAGCAAACTTAAAACTGCAACAAGAGCAACGTATCCAAGGAGAGAGGAAGTTCCTTACTAGTACTGGGAGCATACTCATTCTTGGCTACACTCATTTCCCATCCTGGAAACACCGTTGAGTAAATCATCTCCTCTGAAGAGTCCTCGTCATCCGAATCATTGCCACTCGAGGTCACATCTGCTGTGGTGATGTTAAACACGCCATGAAGCCTGAACCCGCTAGGTCTCCTGCTGACAGCACTTAATCTTTGCTGTCTCCCCAGCATGCATCCCACAGTCACAGAGGAGACCGGATCGCACCATGCTTGCCTTGGTCCGTATCTCCTACTGCTCCTTCCTCCCACAAGACATTCATTATCTTACCATGGCCCTACTGAAGCTACCCCAATGTTGTTAGCTACATTTCTGTTCCCTACACAGAGTCAGAACACTGATATCTGACTCATTTTTGCATAGGTTAGGACAAACAATTAATATAATTTCAGCAAAATTTAATCAAGGGAGACTGGAATTCATATGAATGAATTTTCAAAATGAAATTTATAATTTCATCATTTTTTCTTTCTCTCACAGCTTTCCTTCCTTCAGAAATACAGTTGTCCATACAAGCAAAACTGTATACTCTTCTACTTTATGCTGACTGTATAAGACAGTTGTGACTTAGTGTACTTATTGCCACCTTTTTTCCAAATATTCCTCATTGCTATAAGCACTACGTAAGTAATAACATAAGGAGTATCTGGAATGATAATTCATTCTTTTTCCACTTGTAGTCATCACAGTAATGCCATCTAACCTCTATATCACAGAAAATATTTTTTCAATATTTCAGTGGGCCACAGGTGGGATGTAATCAACTGATCGTAGAAATTCAATAGTTCTTTCTTTTCAGAGGTGGACTACACATTCCAAAAGTTTGTTAACCACAAGCTACATGATGTGGTCTGTTACTATCAAATACACAGTCTCCCAGAAAGAGCCAAATACATTTTTCTTTCCTCTTTAAACACATTGTTCCAAAAAGAAATAACACACACTGCCGATTGTAAACACCCTCCAGTTAATGCTTCTGAAGCTAGCTGCCTAGTCACATGAGAAAGCACTATCTTAGCATGACATTCTTTACCCCTTGTTGCTGGTGTGGATTCTTGGGTCTTCTCTCTGGGATTTGACAACCCCCACTGGCTTAAAAATGGATCCCAATGAGCTTGGGTGGTGGTTTTCTCCAGGTTGTCATGATGAGAATCTGGAGCTGCTAGGACATGTTCATTGAACCAAGAACTTGTTATTTCTTGAGACATTTATTTTCTCCAGCAAAGCCAAATCCACCAGCACCAGCACCCTGAGCATGCTCATGCCACTGAGATGGATGTGAGCACAAAGGGAATGTATGAACTCGGGGAATCATTACATTCCTGAACCTCTTACGTAGGTGAAAGACAGACTGGTGGCAATCCCAAGAAAGAACATGTTCACTTGAGGGGATAACCCTCTGAGTCTTTCCTTGCCATTTAGCGATGTTACTGAGTTTCCTACCAAATGTGCCAGCAGAGAAAAAGCAGAGAGCCTCAGATAACCTCCAGAATGGGGAACATCCATCAGGACTTGGAAGAAAAATGACACACAGAGAGAAAAGTATCCAAAACAGCTGGAAAGAGCACCCAGAAACAAGCACATCCATTATTTTTGCATTCTCTTATACTGATAGCCCTCTGAAGCCAGTGTTGCCAAAGACCTGGACTCAGAATGACAGACGTTCTGCACAAAAACACATGCACTCCCATTGGTCAGCTGCTGACAGCCAGCTCCACGACAGAAGCACCTTTCAGTTTGGCATCAATAAATCTGGGAAACGCAACTTCACCTCTGTTACATTACCACCACACAGCATTTTCTCAGAATATGGCATTTCAAATAGTACTAAACCACTGACTGTGTCAGACACTTAAGGGTGGAAACAGATTTCCACTTAGAGAAATTACAGGACTTTGCTTCCTCTTCCTCCACTGTGCCATACAAGACAAATATATGCATGTATGCAAACATAATTAATGGAGCTACATACATAGAGCCTGGAAGTTCCCTCCAGAAAAGAAATTTCCCAGGACACAGTGCCACTCAGGAGAATCTTGGAAATCCAGTGCATATGGAAATGAGATATAAATTTTAGCAGCACTGGAAGAAGGCCCTTCTAGGGATCAGGATCTCACAAAATCTAAATAAACCTTTTCTTTGGTATGGGAGAGTTACCTGAAGTAAGAGCTGACTAGAACAGCAGCTACTCCTTTAACAAATGCTCCTATGGTGAAGGAAGAGAAGACTGCACAGAAAATGGAATGATGAGC
>PPHD01020319.1:0-13703 GCA_002909625.1 Bambusicola thoracicus
GCTGTGTTGCCTGACAACATGTTGCCAGTAAAGACAATGAGCTGGGATGCAAAGCCGGCACTGCACAGTTCTGGCATTTGGCTGGTCTCTAACACAGCACTCACTGCCTTGCACTGCACCTCGGTGCAGGGGGATGCTGGCAGCCCATCCCAGCCAAAGAAACAGTGAGATTTTGCTGTGTGGGAGACAAGTTTGAGGCGCAGCACAGATAAAGGTTCCCAGGACCAAAAAGAACAAGAGGTGACGGGCTATTGCCACTTCTATAGTTCAGAACCATTCTCCTCTCTTTACCATGTCATACAGGCCATGGATGAACAGAACATGCATTTTAACTAGGAAAGAAACTATACTCTTGGTTCAATAAATTCACATCTATTAAATTCAAGCTGCAGTCTATGTCTAAGAAATTAATCAAAAAGATGAAGTAGTTTTAGTATTCATGCTACATTAATAATTGATTTTCTTTTACATTACAAAACAAAATTATCTGAGAGGCCTCACTTCAGGCAATCAAAATTCTATATATTTGTTGCTAACAGTCTAATAAAAGACAATAATTACTTCTTTTGTTTTGCTGCTGCCCCACATTGGTCTATTTCTTTGAGGCTGCTTCTGGCTGATACACTTGATGTTTATGTCAATATTTTGAGTTCTATTTGGCTTTTGAAATCAAATATTCGACGTGTTGACCTGTTCTTCTGGGCAGAACAACTGCTTCAGATGCTTCTATTAAAATATTAATGCACATATAATATTTTGTTGTAACTGTATCTTTAGTCTGTACTTTTGATTCTAATTAAAAACAGTAAATCTGTCAGAAAAATCTAATTCTATACCTTCAGGATCACCATAAAACAGGAACATTTCATACCTCAGTATTGTTTTCCAGTAGCTAATCTTGAAAATAGGAAGAGGAATTGTTTTTAATGACAACATCCCAGTAAATAATTTATGTTAGTGTCAGGTTCCTAAAAGTTCTTCTGCAGCGGCTTCTTGTGTTAAATCATCCATGGGTTTTATTTGGAATTAAGGTTTCCACAAAGGTAGCCCATTGAGGTGCACTGAATTGAGGCAAAGTGAAAAAAATATCCTGCAGTAGCCACATTCAGTGCGGTTTTATATAATGTTTCCAAAAGACCGTAATGCCAAACAACCACTTTAAACGATCTCTTGCAATGCCTATGAGTGGAAGGGTGCTGGGGGGAATGAATAGGATTGTTACTTCTGTTACCTCGTTTTGTATTCACGGTGATTATTGTTGCTGTGCATTTATTAATTCTTTTATCTATCAGTTTTTCCATCTCTCTCTCTGGGGAACTGTTTCAAAGCCAGAGGGATAAGTGTGGGACAGTATCTTCCAGAAACTTGACATGATGTTTACAGCTCATAGCTGAAAGACACAAACATTGTGAAATGGTCTGTGAAAATCTCTCCAGTAAATTTGAGCAAAAGTGTTTTAACATATCCTTATACATCTGATAAGGTGGGGATAAGTGTCAATCACATTAATACAGACCCAAAGCTTTTCCTGATAACTCTTCATAGAATAAACATCTGCAGTGGTGAGATTTTTATGGGTAGAAAACCAGAACATAAAGGCTGGGAACAGAAATTATTTCTGAATATGTAGGGCTGGTACTAAACTCATGAGTTTCAAGCATGGACTCTTCTACTTCCTGGAACAGAAACAAACATCAGGACCCTCTGCCTCCCAAAAACTGCCTATCCTGTGAGAAAGTTTTGATCATTATGTTAAGGATTCATGTTTTCTGTTGCCTCCTTTCTCTTCTGAATTCCTTGAATCATAAAATCATGGAAAAAAATCAGATTGTAAAGGATCTCTAAAGCTCTTGAAGAAGGACTGGCTTTGTATTTAGGTGAGATTGCTCAGGGCCTCATTTGCTTATCTTTTGAATATCTCTTAGGACAGAGCTTTCAAAATCTCTGGACAAATAGTTCTGGTGTTTAACCAGACATCTTCATTCTGAACTTTTTTTTTTTTTTTTTTTTTTTTAATATCTTCCATTGTAATTCCTTTTGTTACAGTTTGTGTCCTCTGTTTTTTACTCTACCAGGAAAAAGTGCATTTCTGTACATCCATGAGAAGACTATGGCATTCTTTTGCTTATAACTAATTTTTTAATTATTATTATTATTTGGTTAGCTGAAGGCAACAGTAAGTCCTTGTAAGTTCTTGTAAGACTTAATTGTGATGCACTATCTCCCCATGTAGGCAGTCTTTCCTCTGCTGTTTAGTACATGAGTATACATCAGTGTGTGTCCTGTATGGACAGCAAGAAAAGAAAACCTTGAAAAGATTATTAAAAAGCATAGAAAGTAGTACTTGAAGACAGTACCACCCCCATTTCACTTGACTGAAGTTCCTGTCTCTAACCAGAATCTGCTATTGTTTGCTTGCTAAAACTTGGTGCCTATAGAAGCCCTCCATAAGACATGTTTCTCTGTCTAAAAAGAAGTCCATTAGAGTAGAACATCTTCTTCTGATATGATAAATAAGATTATAGTATAGTAAGGGAATAGTAAGGGAAAACATACCTGGAATAGTATAAATAGTTAAATAGTATTAAGAAAAAATATCTTTGTAGAATTTTCAGAGGGATTTAAAGAGCCTCATTCTCAGGATGCTCAAGACACTGTCTTGAGCTATAAGGATGGAGATGTACTTGGACCAGAACATCCCATTTGGATGATTATCCATTGGGATCATAGAGAGTGTTACAAAAGCATCAAGTATTTCCCTTAAGGTACGGTTCAACTAAAGGATCAGGCTTTATCTGCAGGGGAGAAAATGCCTCCACCTGGATTCAGTGCATTTGTGTTGTGTCCCTCTGTGCTACCTGGGCTTTTCAGGAGCCCACTTGAAAGGAACTAAGGATGTCTGCAGAAATTTTGTAGGAGAAATTGTTGCGCTGAAGAAATGTTTCTCTTTGGCTGTTAGCTCTCCAAAAACCCTCTCTCCCCATAATTGCTTTGGGTAGAGGAGTTAGCATGGCTGATGACAGTGTAGGCTTCCTCTGCTACTGAGAATACATATATATCACACCCTTCACATCACCAATGCACTGCTGCACTTAATGAATGTACACTGCAATTACTTCAATAATTAAACCACAGAATTATTAAATTACTTGAGAGCCTTTAGCAGGAATACTGGAATTTTAATGCCTTATGATATACAGCCCTCTTAAATGAGAATATGCAAAAGCAATAGCTGTTGAGTACATCATATCTCACAAGTGCAAGTTGAACAAATCAAGAAGGCCGAGGGTAGAACAGCTTGAAAAGGGAAAATCATGCTTTATTTTTAATCTAATTTAGTTTCAAAACCTGGGCTTTTGGGCACACTGCACTGTGCTCAGCCTGATTTATTATCTTTGTTGTTATTTTCCTGGTGTCAGTTTCTTCTGTGGGTGTTTTCTCCCCCAATTTATTTGGCATAATAGTGTTTGTATATCTCTGATCTTAAAGATGATTTAGAAATGAAACAACCAATCAAACAAAGCAGGGATTAAAAGTACAGTCATGAGGCTGGCAGTCGGATTCTCCTGACTAGATGCTCCTCACTGTTTTTCTAAATCAGGCTCAGTGCTGCCTTTTGCAGCAGCCTAGCAATCAAACAGAAAGTCACTGTGAGCACACACTCTAATAACTATATCCCCCTTTTTTCTCTGCAACGAAGACACCTTTTGGTGTAAGCTGTTCTACAAAGAAATCCATTGCTTTGCTTTGCTTTCCATTTATGTTCACTGATAAAAAAAAGATTATGAGGAAAAGCAGTATTGCTCTAACCTTGTTTTGCTTCATGTCACAAACAATAAGACTGTATCGTGAAGTCCAAAGAAGTGTTGGAGAATCATGAAAGATTCATACTTGTCACGCTTTTACAAAGTCGATTTAACTGAGGAAAAGCTGTTCTAAAAGCACAGAAAGGAAATTTATGTTGCATATGCTATTGGATACTCTCTGCTAGTGAATGCATGATGTGAAGCTCTATGACTGAAAGCAGGGTTTTTCATTCATTCTTGGTGTTTAGCAAACTCACTTTTCCACACTGAAAACTGCTGTGATTTCAACAAGTGTGGAGAAGCCAGACGCTGGTGAGACAGCCAACACAGGGCTTGTACCACACCAGCATCCCCTTCCCTCTTGCTGTATCAGCATGTGAATGAGGCTGTCCTTGAGAAATGGTGCACCTGGGTTTCCTCTGAGCTCAGTTCTGTGGGCAAAGGAGAATGGAAAAAATTAGGTAAGCCATTTTTCACCTTCGGTGAAGCTTTCATCTCATAGCTTTCTCTTAACCTGTGCCTATTTTAGGTATTTTACATTCATCCTGCATGTTTCATTTAGCCTCTGGGCTAAGTACAGTGCATAATGCTTGGAGTCAGTTGAAGATTGTTCCTTCATGCAGTAAAACAGCATTCGCTTCATTTGCCATTAATTGTAGGCAAAAAGTTCTCCAAATCAAAGTCTTTCTTCTTCTCTTTGATACAGAATTATTCATAACAACAAATTCATTTGCTATTATATTAAAATATTATAATTTCTCCAGACTGAAGTCCATTTCTGTTTTCTCTTTGCTGTTACTTTTATTTATGCTAATATTGTGAGAACGGTCCAAAACAGGGCAGTTCGTAAAGAAAAGGAACCAGATGATTTCTTTCCAGTGCCATTTTTTTGCTATTATGTTGAAGAATGTAAAAACACTGATGAGCATGATGCTATTTTATGACTGTGCTTCCAGAAGTAGAGATGGAGACACAGAGCTGTCTTACTTGCTGTCATTGTGGAGGTGGTGGATCAACCCATTTCTCCCATTGAGCCTTTTCTCAGAAAAGAGCTAAGGCTCCTCTCCATTTAAAAGCTCCTTCTGAAAGTACTCACACATGTCTTAATTGTACTAACCCCTCACACTCCTGTTGTGCTGGCTGTTCTCTGAAATATTTTCCTTACACTTTGCACCCAGATATTATTCTCCTTTCTGGCAACTTGTGCATTTTAAAGCAAAAATGAAGGTCTTAAGGGCCTCAACAGTCCCACCCGTGCAGCTCACAGCAAGGCATGTACCCCTACACCACTGCTACAGCCGTGCTCCAAAGCTCTCACTGCTCTCAGGCTTTCTTTAATTGCTCAGCAGCCACAATTCCTCAAAGGCTTTAGATGGAGACTCTCTCCCTGTCTGCCTAATACCAGATGTGCTGGGTTTGGCTCAGCTGGAAGTAGTTCTTCCCATGCCTTTTGAGGTGCTTTCATAAAGCTCAGGGCTCATTCATTAGCAAAGGATTATAGCTCATAGGCACAGTTAATTAGTTGCTATGAATAAAAAAATGTAGGAGGAGAAATAACAAAATGAAATAGAAAAAAAAAAAAAAATGAGATTCCATAAGAAAACACCCAAAATAGGGTCATAGAATCACTGAGGTTGGAAAAGACCTCCAAGATCATCCAGCCCAACTGTCCACCTACCATGGATATTTCTCCACTAAACCATGTCCCTTAGTACAACATCTAAACATTTCTTGAACACCTCCAGGGATGGTGACTCAACCACCAACCTGGGCAGCCCGTTCCAGCTCTTTACCACTCTTTCAGAGGAGAATTTTTTCCTAATATCCAGCCTGAAGTATTAATAAAATATTTATTTATGCTGTAGGTTTTGTAATTATTTTTCATTGCCTGTCTCTCCGACTTAAAGCAAATGCTGTGTGACATGAACTGCAGTTGCACCAGAACACACAGGCCTGTCTGCTGGTCATACCCATGCCTTTATGGAGCCACATAGCTAGCAAAGCGAAGACTACTTCAACAGGGAAACAGGGTAACCATGTGTCTGGTTGCCATCCAGTGCTATCATGAAATTTTTTAACAACCAGTTGAATCAAAGCCACAAGTTTTGCTTTGCTTACCATTCTGTGGCTGCAGGTCATCATTAGATATTTTTCACAACTACATTGAGAAAAGCTGAAAAGCATAAACTGTGCAGAAGTAACAAGCTGCCCTCTTGACAGCTAACTATGGGCACCAGAAGCCTTTTAAAAGCAAACCTATCAACTTTCAGAAAAACCCCTGACTACCGGAGGATAAACGTATTCAGGGCCTTGCTGCAAGAAGGTAAGCAATTGGGCGTAGCGTGTAATTAAAGATTATAGCACAGTATGAAAAATACATAGATGAACTGAATAAAGGTTAAGCATCACTTAGGGTATAATTAACATTTTATGTCTTTTGTTTGCTTGGCTTTGTGATTCTACATTTACTCTTTTACGACAGAGAGCTGTTTCTGTGATTGTATATGCACATGGTCCAATTGGCTTAGTACAGCCAATGAATACTATTTATTTACTAATCAGTACACACACTTTATGTTTTCAAAGGGAATGAATCAGTGAGCATAAGAAATCTTCAAATCAGCTATCATGCCGTCTCAACACTTGCAGGACAAATGAGCCCAGAAAAAAGCAAGGAGTTGTGGCAAACTTCGCTATTTCTGTCAGAGCAGAAGGTCATGACTTTTTTATTTCCTCTGACTCTGGATAGTGCTAGTGAGTCATTTCAGGGGAGAGAAGCTGCCCTGAGCCAAGGGTTGGCTACCGCTGTCTCTTTCTATCTGTTTATATTGGGTTTTCACACTCTCTCTGTGTGCCTAGAGGTCTTGTGCTACTCTTTTAATAGCAACAGTGATGTCCCAAAACATGTTAGCCTGGAAGACTATTTCCAGTTCAGGCACTAGCTGTCAGTGGTGATCATTTTACCCCAGATATTGGATTTTGTGTCAATTCTGTGTAGTTCCAAAACTTCCTGTCAAAACACACCTTGTCAGCAGACTGTTGGGTAAGAAGGGGAACAGAACTCATTGTTAGCATTAGGCTGACGGGAGAAAAGCAGCCATAATCCTGTATGACAGGTCAGATGATCCAGGTCTGGGAGATAGGAGCCAAACTTCAGGCTGGGACCAAAATAATTGAAGAGCCGAAGGATTTCTTTGCCAGCAGAAATAATTCAGTGGAGATAAAGCCCTTGTGCTCTCTTTCCCTTCCAGCATTTCTCTGCCCCCAAGCTGGGTCAGATTCAAAGCTTGTCAAATAAATTAAACAAATCAAATACAGTTCATAGCTTTCCTTTCACAAAATTCACTTTATGAATAGTCTGTGCATATTATCAAATCATTATTCTAGCTCTGTAATTATGAACAGGAAAAGGATATTTCATGCAAATTTCATCAAACACAATCTTCAGTGAGTAGCTGTAACATGAGCCTAGAAGTTGCTCTAAGGTTTTTTCACTCCTAAGTCTCAGTTTTCATCCATCTTTTACAAGAATCTCCTGTCCTCCCAAGAGCTGCCATGCACTTCTCCCTGCCCTGACTCTTCTGCAAACCTAGAGCTGCCCTCTCCAGTAGGATAAAACGTCTTTGCATTCTGCTGCAGATTAAGACAATCTCATCTTTCCACTACAGCAAGTCTTCCTAATTACCTCTGAAAATACTCTGATGCTTCACCTCCTGGATACTGTAGACATTCCAGCTCCACCACTACTCTGCAATTTCACACTTTAGCAGTTTATTTCATAGACAGCAGTAACTGACAGCACATGAATGAGGGAATGCAAGAGAAGTGTTCACAAGAGACGACAGGAGCTTCACATCAGCTTGATGCCCTTAACCTGGAACCTAATCTGAAGACTTAAATTCGAGATTGCAATATTAAGGAAGATAACTGGGTATGTCAGGAAGAATGGCAGCATACAGGTTGTGGGAGATGGGCTGCAAAAGAGTTATTACAGAGAAGAGTGTATTTATGGAAGTATTAATTCTCCTTTCTCCAAGGAGGGGTATTTATAAGAAACTAGAAAGAAACACAAAAAAAGTCACCTAGCAGTCTAACTTCAGCCAGGATTACCTGAAAAATATTTCCAGAAGGAAAATAAAGTCCTCTCTAAATGTCTCAGCTCACAGATGACATGTGGAAACTTGCTTGCTTTATTTTTGGACTGAGACATTGGATAGAGAAAACAGAATGTTTACATTAAAATAATAACAACAAAAACCCACTATCATTGCTTGTAAATTAGTTATTTGAGCAAGGTTTTGTAGGTAGTAAGGCAGGAAGGTGATGGTTAATTTCTGATAGGGAGATCTTCTGTTGCAGAATCTTTTCTTCCCTGATATTCAGAGGCAAATGACATTTAATTGTCACTTGTTTCTTTAACAACCTCCAGTTCATCTTGTTAAGCTTTGGAATTTGTCTGTGTGCAGTTCTGTGGGCATCGATACCTGGGGCATTTTCAGCACAGGGAGGTGGAGGACATTGAGGCGTGTGAAAATGCTGTTTTGGTCTATTGTTCAGAATTAATTTGCTGAATTCAAAATGTCCTTACAGTCTTGCTCTGACAGGCACATGGGCTATATTCAGGCAGGAACTGGCAACGAGAGCAAGCACTCTGGAGGATGGAAAGCATTAGCCCAGAGTGAATCAGCAGGGGAAGATGGGAATGAGGATTAGAACAAGCTCTGTTCCATGTATTAGGCAACTGGAAATGATAAATACACTTATTTTATCTACCTCTAAGGTTTTAGAGTCTTAGGATGAAGAACCCCACGTTGTTATTCCCGGAAGCTGAATAACAACAGGGCCCATAGTATCTGAACACAACGGGTTTCAAAGCTGATCCCTCCAACAGCATTTTGCATCAGTATTGCTGTAGCTGGAGAGTTAAGTCTTATTAAATAACCTGAGATTGGATCTCTGGCTGCATGGTAAAGTGGCTTCCTGTTTCTATTAGTGCAAACCCTGTCGGAAGAGGGCTGAAGACTCTCTGGCTGTTTTATATGCAGCACGCAGGTATCCTGATCAAGACAAATTTCTTCGCTTCTGAAGCAGCAGAATTGTTCTGACTAAATCTGATAATGGGAACATTGACTGCAGGAATCTGTGCTTAATGCAGCTGGCTTCATATAAACCTGGTACGTAACAGGCAAAAGCATGAAAGGACAAAGTACGAAGAGTAATTCTGAGAGAGGAATGCTGGCTGAACTTATTAAAACAGACTGAGGGTTCAAAGTGGGCTGGTGGGGTACATTCAGTTTCCAGCTTTTCCAGATTTCATATGGGAAATATTTAATTAAATAAATGTATTTAAAGTTTAATTTTATTGAAATAGATGTGTTGAATATTGAGGTTGAGACTGAAATATCAGAAGGTTTTGTTTTTTTTAAATGCTGATTGTGAACTCTGAAATGAAAATTCACATCTCTCATTCTTCAGCCTGACACTGAGCTCCTGCATTACGCAGAGAACAAACAAGCAGTCACACAAGTACCACACATCTCTTCTGCTTCCTACATGATGTGCAGTGCCAGCTGACAGCCCTGCCTCCATGACAGCTCAAACATGTACAGTCTCTTCCTCCCTCTCAGATGAGCCCTTTTCAGTCCACTTCAGGGAAAAGGCATCAGCCTCACCTAGCTGTAAAAGCCAGAAAGACAACCAAAAAGTGAGTTTTCTACTTCAAAGCATGCAATGCTGTTAGTTTGAACAAAGCATGGAAACACTTGATTAAGCTTCAAAGTGTATGTTTTAGCCAGAAATTGTATTTGGAATTGAAGACAGAAATGAAGCAGATGATACACCCAAGCTGTGTAATGCAGTCAGCATGCCTGTGAGGGAAAGAATGCCATCCAGAGACCTAGACAGGCTTGAGCAGTGGACCCAGGAGAACATCACGAGGTTCAATAAACCTAAGTGCAAGGTCTTGCACCTGGGCTGTGGCAACCCTTGCTATGAGTACAAGCTGGGGGATGTAAAGATGAAGGACATTTCTGACCATAAAAAACTTGGGGGTACAGGTGGATGGCAAGCTGGATATGAGCCAGCAATGTGCCCTTGCAGCCCAGAAAGCCATCTGTATCCTGGGCTGCATCAGAAGAAGTGTTGCCAGTATCACAAGGGAGACAGTGCTGCCCCTCTACTCAGCACTAGTGAGATCTCACCTGGAGTAGTGCCCGGATGTGGAGTGCTCAGTATAGAGAGACACAGACCTGTTGGAGCCTGCTCAGAGGAGGGCCACAAGAGTGATTTAAGGGATAGAACATCTGCAGTATGAGGACAGGCTGAGAGTGCTGAGGCAGTTCAGCCTGAAGAAGAGGAGGCTCTAGCTTCCTAACCTACCCGAGAGTGGCCTTTCAGTATCTAAAGGGGTGGTGATAAGAAAGAAGGGGACAGAATCGTCACAGGGTCTGTCATGATAGGATGAGGGGAAATGGTTTCACTCTAGAATAGAGAAGATTTATTTTGGACATAAGGAAGTTTTTTACAGTCAAGGGTAGCAAGGCACTGGAGCAGGTTGTCAAGAGAGGCAGTGGATGCCCTGTCCTTTGAGACATTCACAAAGGACTTGAAGCAACCTGATCTAGCTGTAGATGTTCACCTGTTCATTGCAGGTGAGCTGGGCTAGATGACATTTTAGGGTCCCTTCTAACTCATACATTTCTATGATACTCAAAAAAGCTCTAGGTAAGTAAGCCCCCACTTGCTGTCATCTGTATCCATTTTCAGCAGCGCTTTTTCAAGTATAGCTGCAGGTGAGAAACAGAGCACAGGCTCTCTCATAGGATCAGTAGACCTTGAAGCTTCAAAACAGTTCAAGGGGTGAATCTCTTAGCTCCTGCTTTTAATTTTAGAGTTCAAACACATCGTGGCCTTATACTCAGCACTGCTGAAAAAGTAATTCAGATTTCAAAAGTTAGCTGAATCCCAGCGCTGCAGATACTTACATCATCTGATAGAGCCTGGCTCTTGTCAAGAGAAAATGAGATCACATTGGGGCAGGCAGTGAGGGCACAGGGATGCTGCTGCATTGTGCTGTTCCCTACTTTCAGAGCAGCCTCACTAGTTCTGTTGCTTGGCTGTCCTGTGCTCTGGGCTTAGTTGTGCGACCAAGCTGAAGGAGCCTGATATCCAAAAATAGAGAGCTGTCATACTCCTAGTGCAGGAAATACAGGCACCTTATTAGAGGAGAGGGAAGTGACCAAAAACAGTGCTTCAGTTAGCAAAGCATGAGATGTGACAGGCATGTTTTCACTTGTAATATTGCACATGAAATTCTCCCTTGGTTCAACCAATGCTTGCAGATTTTTGGGTGACAGATGACAGCTTTACCACTCCGACATGCTTGTCTATGGAAGAATGAAGCATGAAACAGAAGAAAAGAATTTGCCAGATATCTGAGGATAAAGTATTTATTTCATGCCCTTTCATAGCTACAGACTATAGGGAAATATAACCCAAAAAAGTTTTTGCCCATCTTAAATGAAAATATGTGTTTTCTTGACATGTTGCATTAGTTGTTTAATACAGTGTAACGCTGTGACAGCCTAATTTTCACAACTGCAGGAATCCAATCACAAAATACCAAGAAATCTCTACTCCAGGGACAGGACTGGAGCCCTCAAGGCTCATGTTCTGCACAGTGTTACACAGCACCTTCAGCATACAGTAGTACGTGAGACTTCAAATGATACTGGTAGTGGCTGAGCTGCTTGAAACTAATTACAGAAGAGGGAAGGTAGCAGAGAAGGCAATGTTCCGAACCTGACTGAAAACCAAGACTGAAATCCAGAGAGGGATTCATCACAAGGTGACATGTAAGGAGAAAAATCTCAGGATAGAAAAAGGAATAGATGTAAGCAAAAAACACATGCATCTTCACTGTTGCAATCAGGCCAAACTGAGTGCTTAAGAGATTACAACAGGGAACATCAATTTCACTTTTTATTCTGAAAGTTTTACTTCCCCTTATCATAACCAAAAAAAGCAGATAAGACCAAACTAAGCACTAATGCAGCTCCAGGGCCTTTAGCAGACTTGCTCCTC
This sequence comes from Bambusicola thoracicus, assembly GCA_002909625.1. Lineage (NCBI taxonomy): Eukaryota > Metazoa > Chordata > Aves > Galliformes > Phasianidae > Bambusicola > Bambusicola thoracicus. The sequence continues at coordinate 11,889 of PPHD01020319.1, forward strand.
CTGTTAATGCTGAATGAAGACTAGGTTTAAACATACAGTACGTTCCTGAGGAGTCAGGGTAGTTTTCTGCTCAAGAATAATCGATAGTAATGGCTTTTGCATGGTAAATTTTTCAACTGAGAAATACATGTTGAGGAACTGATCGAAAGATCTTATAAACATGGAATGCCATTGGTTCTGTAAGATCAGAGAAAGAAAAATACAATGTGATTTTCAGCTGCTACACAAGTTTCATCAAGCTTTATGTATCCAGACTGACTGGACCCCAAAGACTACAGTAAGGTACCTTAAAAATTAGGGGAGGCAGGCTCAACCGCAGTAGTAACAGCTGTATTTGAGAACTGGCACAAAGACGGTGCCTGTTTTTAAACAGAAAGGCAAGGGAGAAGAGAAGCAATGACTTCACGACCAGGGTTTGAAACCTTTAACTTTTAATTCTAAAAGATATTTTGGAACAAACACTCATACAGTTACTCAACAAGTACTCAACTACTCAACAGTTGGTCCAAAACCAACTTATGTTAAAATTATCTTTTTCCAACAGCAGTCTAATGGCTAGGAGTAGATAAAATACTTTGATGCCCGGCTATCTCAGGACATTCTCATCAGCAAGACAGGGAAACAGAGCTCAGATTCAACTACTACTTTATGAATGCAAATTATCAGAAATAAGAAAATCAACAGTCTACTGTCAAAAGAGAAAGCTGGAAGGATGTATTGCAGAAACATTTTCCAGGATCAGTTCCAATGACATTCTCACTCACTGCCTAGGTGACAAAATAAATAGAAAATACGGAGTTTGGATGTCTCCCAGACTTAGCGGAGGACAATATTCAATGGAAAAACATTTGCAATAAGTGGTCTAGAAAATTATTCTTTTTACTTATCAGCATTAAATGCTAAGCTCACACTATAAGCTTCAAAATTTAAGTCTGAATCAGCTACAGTAATGGATAAGACCTCACATTTTCGACACATTGGATGCTACAGCATTCAAGCATAGCACAAGGCCATAAGCTATCCCACAGTTTAGTTTCTTTTAGCTGCATTATACATTTTCCCTCACCACAGCAGAAAGCAACCACTGAGAGGATTAATTAATAAATAAATTCTCTCTCCCTCCAAAAATAATTCTTTTCTTGATTTACTTCAGATCTTTGAATTTTTTTCCATGTTTCATTTAACTCTTCAATTCAAAGATTTAGGAATAACTTTAGCAATTAAGAAGGGGAAAAAAAAAATACTGCCATCTCCTGGAAAAAGTGAAGCTTGCAGATCTTTGAGTGCATTCTGCTGTCCACCTAGCACTTCCATGCAACCTCAGGTACTTTAGCCGGTTACCATCAGGAGGCACTGCATTCAGAAATATAAGCAAAAACTAGAGTAGAGTGCAATCTGCAGGGTACATCCTCTAGCCTGAGGTCAGTAGCAGCACGAACCAGGTCTTCCCATCCACCTCAACAAATGATGGATTGATAGATGGTGAATCTACTCTACATGTGAATAGATTCTTTTCAATCAGCCCTCCACATCATCATATTAATATTGAAGAATCACCTACATAAAAGCAGAAGTGGGACCAGAAACCAAACACAGCACTTTGTTCTCATTAAATGCACAGCAGACTGAATGGAGTTCTGGGACTCCTGACTGACAGTTTTCAGATCTTTCCAGTATCATATTGCTTTCACTGTTAAGGATGCATAGATTCATTACTTGTTTTTCTAAACAGCCTTCAAGAAACAGTTTCTGAGAACGCACCAAATGCTTTATGAGCATACCCTAGTCAGGTAGGCATCTGTGTTCCTAGGTCAC
>PPHD01020321.1:0-13702 GCA_002909625.1 Bambusicola thoracicus
GCTGTGAATGGCATGCTACAGAGCTACAAAGCCTTACAGAATTTGAATGGCTCTTAGGATGTACTCTTTGCAAAATAACAAACCCCTCATTTGCTCGTCTTCAGAATCTTCAGAGTCTTCAGAGACATAGGTTCCTCAAAGAGAAGACAAACCTGTCACAATCCCTACTGGATACTTCTACTCCTGATTAGGATGAAGTGACATAAGCTCAACAGACCAGGCTAACGCCCCTTAGGTGGCCTTATTCCTCATTCCTCATTCCTGCAGCTACACAAGTCCGTGGCTATGTGAGATAGCCCAAGTGGTTTTATTTATGTATATAGCTTAAAAGTCATAAGCTGCTCTCAATACTATTTGAATCCTCAAACCTTCTTACTTGCTTTATCATGCTTTTTTCACTCAAGTTCACTTGCCAATCAGAAAACTGGTATTAACATCCTGTGTTGTTGCAGTGTCATTTCACATAGTGCAGCCTCTCATTTGAATTTGCACTAACATACAAACTTGTAAAATCCATTTCATCAGTCAATTGTAATGAAGGCAAAGCCTGATGACAGCAGCTTGGTACAAATCTTTTCATCACACTGAGCAAACATGAAAGCTTCCCAAGCCAAAACAAATAAACGAACTTAAATATACATACAGCTGTACCTGCCAGGCAGCTGTCACAGATGTGGCACTAAAGATTCTTACTTTATAACCATTTCTTCCTTGGTGGGGAAAAAAAAAAAAGAAAAACCATGCCTCATATGAACCGAGATTAATTTATAGTCATTTTTTGCTTTGGGAAATTTGGCTTGAAATTATTGTGGTGACATATTTAAAGATAACTATAGATTTTATCTTCACCGGGAATTAATATTTACACTAGAAAACAGACGAACTTCAACACATGCAGAAGACTGTTTTAGCTCCTTATCACTGAGAAACAGTAAGGAATACAAAGTTAGGTGTAAAACTGAGTGAACCCCAAATAAGTTTTATGCAATACTTCAAAGCAATCCATTCTTAATCACAGTGCACTTCCAAATAACCACATTACTCTCCACTAGAAAGGGAAAAAAAAAATCAGCATTATGTCTAGCAAACCGCTCTCTTAGCAATAGCTATTGCTTTATTGTCAATTTGTTTGATTGTTTTGAAAGAAAACATCAGTAATCTTTGCAAGCTTTGAAACAAAATCAACAAAGTATTCTGTTCAACACTACTTCAATACTACATAGAACTGGGTAAATTGTAGCCTCGTCCTCCAGCCCCATCAGACACCTGGAAACTCATCGGGATTATCACAGAACCATGGAAGAGACCCAGTCATAGAATCATAGAATCACCAAGGTTGGAAGACTCACAGGATCATCCAGTCCAACCATTCACCCATCACCAATGGTTCTCACTAGACCATGTCCCCTCAACGCAACATCCAAACATTTCTTGAACACCACCAGGCTCGGTGACTCCACCACCTCTCTGGGCAGCCCATTCCAGTGCCTGACCACCCTTTCAGAGAAGTAGTATTTCCTAACGTTCAGCCTGAACCTTTCCTGGTGCAGCGTGAAGCTGTTCCCACTTCAAGCTCTTCAGTCCTCTCTACTTCACTTGGACAAAGTCCAGCAGACCACGTAACCTCACCAAAACCTGTCCTCATGTAAGTGGGTGAAGTAAACAATGAAACAGGAAAGGAGTTAGAGTGTACTCCTAAAACAGGTATCTCATGCTAATAAAAAGACCTGTAGTGCACACCCTCTATGTCTTGATGGGTATAGCCAGATCTTATAAAATTGCATTTGCCTGATAAGTAGTATAATAGCAGGATGCAGCTGGATGTGCTGTTGGCTTTTCTGCTGTCTTGGGAAAAATAATTAACTTGCCCTACTTTCAGACAGGTAACTAAAATGTGACAACTTTGTGGATACCACTCTCTGAATTTTTAATCATAATTTTCTATGGGGTCATATGGGAAACTGGTGAAGAGATGTAAAACTTTTATATAGCTAAGGCATAGAGATTCTTTTTAAAAATAGGGACACACGTTTCATTTGTAAAACTCACCTTTGAGACATCGGACAGATGGTGGATAGTGGTCTTCTTTTCAGGAAGTAGTTCAGTCTGGAACACAACAAAGATTTCAAGGCAAGGTTTCACCTTTAGTGTAAGCAAGAACGTCTCTTCTTCTTGCTCTGGATCCTTAACCTCAAAGAGTCATTTCTTTCTACTGCCATTTCACTAGCTGAACTAACAACTTGGCAAACTGCATCTACCCTGTACAATGAGTACAGTCACATCATGTCAGTGGAGTTCTACCTCTGACAAAAGATTACCCTGTTACTTCAGCATGTACAGTTTGGTCACTGTCTTTGAGAATGGGATTTTTGGTTGTTTTGCTCACTTTTCAGATATCATAAATGACAAAATTGTTAACTGTTTAAGCTGGAGATTCTTCCAATCCATCAGACTGTTCTTCACTTTTTTTTTGGATCTGTATCTTCAAATGGAAATTTGGTGACAAATGACGCAGCATCCACTAAACTAGTTGAAACAGAATTGTGGACTATTTGCTTATTCTATGTTTCAGCTGGTAGAAAAAGAGTAAAAATGATTACTGTATTTCAAGTAAACATGTGCTACCACAGCTCTAAATCCAATTTTTAACAGCATTTGGTAATAAAAAAATACACGCGTAATTCTAATGAAGAAACCCTGCAAATACAAACATTTTTAAAGTTTCCTATGAAACATAAAATAACTAAGTTTCTAATTTTGTTATTCCACCATTTTATTATTCCACCATTTTATTATTCCACAATTGATTCTTTAATAATTATTAACGAAATCCAGTTCTTGTAAAAAATTTCATACTATCATTATGGTTCATCTTCTTAGTCTTGCACAGTAATCAGGTTTTGTACCAGTGAATTAATGGCAGTAATTCCCTTGCTTCTAAACTAAGCTTATATATGTGGCTTGACCTGAAAAAATAGTATTCTCTTGGGACATTATGTAATAATTTAATTGAACTCAGTATTCCTTTTCAATGAATAAGAGAATTATAGTTTCACATATTCTTAGAAAAGCACAAAGATTAATCAGTGTCTGAAAAATCTCCACATTTATATATATATATACTTGTATGTACACAAAACTGTGCACAATTGTAAGAGAAAAAAAAAAAAACAACTAAAGAAAAACCACACAAAATGGCAATGACACCATACAAATCATTTACAAAGTTTTAAAATCCATATTTCTGCATAACTGTACTTGGACAGATATACTGCTTGGGTATGATAGAAAGAAGAAGCTTTTGAACGGCACATTTATTTGAAGATTTTGTATTTTCACCCTTTGTCTTCATTTGTTATACCTGCTCTTGATTTCACTCATTTCTTTCATGATGCAGTCTGGGAGATTACAATTCATGAAAGCAAAATCAACATCATAACATTAATTCATAGACCCATTTACCTTCCCCCCTCACTCCCCACCCAAAGGAAGGATGCTTTCAAAGCAAGTCTCAAACTATATAGCTTTCCCACATGAATGAGAAACACTTCAGATTTTTGTTGTTAAAGCTTTAGTTTTGGACCACAAAAATTCTTAAAAATTACCCTGAATCTCCACCATTCTTTAGTAAATTTAGCTACCTAGTCATATTTCTAATTTTTATGACAGGTAGCCGTGATAGTCAAGAACTAAAATCCAAGATCATCTCCTCCTCTTCCATTTCAATGTGGGATTTTCAGGGAAGAAGGAACACAAACTTCTTTCATGCTCTTCTGTGTGACAGCACACTTTCAGTCTTCGCACTGTAATTTCATTACCTAAATAAATTATGAATTTTCTTTTTACCTTTCATGCTTTGATTCCCAAAATCACAGGATTTAAAGAAATGATTTTTACTTTGCCATCTAATGAAGATTTGTCGTAACAGGAAAAAGAACAACCACAACTGAAACAACAAAGACAACAGGATTTGCTATATCAGCCAATAATGACAACAATTTATCTTTAGCTTCTTTATTTAAAATCAATTTATATATCAGTTAATTTCATCCATAAGAAACTGTTCTCTGATAAAATCCCATTGTATTGGACTGGCAAACCCCTAGCTATTTTTATTTAAGAAAATAATACACCTATGCCCCACAAATTATGATGGAGTTTAAACAAAAGTACGTCTCTCTTTACTATATAATGAAGACAATGTCATAAAAGTATATAACAGATCTATAGAAAATTCAGAAAAAAATACAGAAAAATAGAAGTTCATTATGGGTTTTGCCTTAACCCAAAATTATTTACTGGAAATAAAATAATAAAAAATGCTTTTTAAATATAAATAAATACATGTTTTTATAGATGAAATGTATCTGAAACATGATTTTTTCCTGTTTCAAAATTTCAAACTATGCAGAAATTCAAAATGATGGGCTATGTTGGCAAAAAAGTTGGTTACAAGAGTCTTTATTTTGCAAACTATACAGAAACAGTAAAAAAGAAAATGCAATATACTTTTCAATATCACATAGGATAAACATTAAATTTCGTATTTAATGTGTAAAAATTAATTCAAATAATAAACTGATTTTCCTTTTAATTACTGACGGGAAACCAGTAATCCAGTTTTGAAATCATACAACCTGTAGTATTACATTATACAGGTCAAGTCAACCTTATTGTGGGCAGAAAGCAATAGATGTGATATGAAGATGGTGGAGTCCCAAAATGTCTACACAATTAATTAACATGCTAACATAAATACAGTGATTAAAGAAATTTTCTCTACAGTCAAATCTTAAGTGCTACTCTACACAATAATTATGATCTAATCCACATGGTAGTTACATAACAATAGGAAAAAATAATCCATTTTCTTCATTCCAGCAGCAGTACCTATACTGGCATTAATTTGGTAATTGGGTGTGCTTAGCTATTGCCTAACAACCTATACTGGTATGCATGCTAAAATCTCTCTATCTCTATTTTGCAAGGCACCTTTACAATACTTTCGCTAAGTTTCTGCACTAGTAACAGAAAGCAACATGAATTAAGATAAAGATGCAAAACTATTTCCTGAATTAAGAAAATAAAAAAGAATAATTATGTACTTTTTAAAAACTATGTTGGGGCAACTGTCAATACTCTGAAATACAGTCATATGTAAAGGTAATATAATTTTAAGCAATTTTTCCCCCATGTTAAAAATTTTACAGTAATCTGATTAGAGAGAAATACAGAAAAACAACAAAGGGTGAAGTAATGTTTGAGTAAAGAAGCATAAAGCTTAGACAACCTTGACATGAAAAAAAGAAGAAGAAAAAAAAAAGGTAGGTCAAGAAAATGTTTCATTTACAGAATTAGTGCTCGTCTATGAGACTGCTTTTGAAAACTCCTTTCAAGAACCTAGCCATGTCCTATTAAAAAACGTAACTCCAAATGCAAACACAAATGAGGACTTTGTTCACTTTTCCCTCCTGTTAATTTTTCCCCTTACCTTTGGTTAATTAAAGGATGGTAAGATGCTACTTGTGCATCAAAGTTTTTCTTCTGCACCATGCTTTTATTGTATTTAAGTGGGCAACTTGCAAAGCCTGCTGTGTCTGATAGAACTAAAGTTGCAGGAAGTGTCCTGAAGAGGACATGCACAGTTCCAGGTAAGGGCAAATAACTTTTCACAGAAATTTTAAAAAGACTGGTTTTATAGTGTATTTTCTACATTTATATCATTTATATGTTCAGTAGCACGTAACATTTTCTTCTTCAGGCTACACTTTCAATGTGTTTTCTTCAGCGCAAAGGCATTTAAAAACTCAAAAGCACATAATATAATTATTCTTATTTAAACAAAAAAGTCTATGACTCCAGCTGCAATGTTTGAAATAATCATACAAAATATACACATTTGTTAGAATCCTTTTGATCTTGAAGAGCAAAGGGATTTTATGAAATGTCATATTGTGAATTTTAGAAAGGTACAATTAATTGACCCTCCTAACATCATCAAATGTATCCGTCATGATCATCGTCATCATCTACATCATCATCTCCTTCATCTTCATCATCATCATCAATTTCATCTTCATCATTCATTATTTCATCATCATCATCTTCATCATCTGTCCAGTCATGGAAATCACCAGAAGCAAAATCACCTGACGTCTCTAAATCAATAGCTAAAAAGGCATGATAGTTATACACACAAACTACATCATATGTTCATAGAATAATATGTACCACATTTATAGTGTCATATTCATAGACATTCAAAAGAGATACAAAATATTCAGTTTCAGGAAAATTACTTATTTTAAAAAAACCTTTCATATAGAATATAATATAATTATACAATAAAATATAAACAGCATCTTTTTTTTTGTCTTAACAGCAGTCCCACATCAGTAGGGATGAATTTCTCAATTTTAACAAATGGAGATGAATGTTATGGATTTATAGAAATGTAATAAGCTCCAGGAAAAAAAGAAAAAAAAGAGATTTAAGTCCTACTCACAGTTCATAATAAGGAACAGTGACAAAATAAAGTTTGTTTCTCGGTTCTTACATATAATCATTAACTATCTAGAACTGTACAGAATTACCCAGAAAATATCCTGGATTAGGTGGAAAATAGGTCTTAACAGGTATGTCAATTGCTATTACACTGGTACGTGTCTAATTTATCCAGTATTTTAGGCTATGCTCCTCTGCAAAGGAAGGAAAATGGAGAAATGCAAGGCTTTAATTGCCATTTTTGATGTCCTGGACATCAAATAAAGGTGGTATAGGAATTCCTGGAAGTTGCAGGGCTTTTTAGGGGAAGACTTAAAGTGCTACAAACTTTTGGGAATTCCTTCCAAAAAAATGAAAAATCTAGCATGCTGATTACCCAAAGAGATGTCACCAAGCCTTTTGAAGCTTGTCTAATATTGTTATGGGAAATTAATTTTCCCTAAGTTTATCGACACTATGAAAAGCACATCTATGAGGTCTATTAACAACTGACATAGTAACAGGAGTTGCAAAGAATAGTAAAGCAATAAAAACCACAAATTATATTTACATCAAAATCCATGTAGTTGCATTCTATGCCAGTTCTTTGTAAAGAAATGTAGCCCAGTTGGCAATCAAAGCATGTAACATCTCTAAACGAAGTCCATAGAAGTTTCTTAACTTACCACATTCTGCTACACCATTTGTTCTGGATCCTGTTACTTCATTGCCATATCTGTCAACACACCAGCACTGCCCTACACTTCCATGGCACTGACTTGGTTTGTAATATCCATCTTCATCACATAAGGGTATGTACTGCCCTGGAATATATAAATATCAAATATGGACATGAATAAATGCCCCTTGACCAATGTAACAATTTCAGCAGAAATTAAATTCCTTTTGCTGTTTCCTCATTTCAGATTCTCCACTAACTAGTTTACTTTCTACTGCCAGATTCACTTAAGCAGCAGTGACTGATATGCAACATAAAACAGTGGATACCAGCTTTGGACTGGTCAGTCTTGCCTAAAATTTTTCATTGATCCTGTGATATTCCTTATTCCTTGAATGTTTCTGTTGAGACCACTGCTGCATGCTAGGAAAAGGGCACAAACCTTTCAGCTATGAATTGGATGTTTTATAATCACCGGATTGCAAAAAAGTCTGAATAATAAGGATCAGGCTTCCTGGATTAACAAGCTATCTGCTACTAGGGTTAGTAGTAACTATATATTTATCTATATAATAATCCATCTAGTTACCCACTAATATTTACTCAACCACAGAAGACAAGTGCAGCATAACACAGCAATTCTCAAAACAATAAATTAGGGAAAGAAAAAAAAACCCACTGATTTTGCACTTCACATGAAAATACCTAGACTAATTAGGTTTTAAGCCAAACGGGTTCTCCACTAGTACTAGTGTCACACTTTTTATGATTTTTGTTACTGGTATTCCACATCAGAACATCATGCAGTGCACCGGGAGTTAAAGAGTTAACGCTCCAGTTCTGGGGACTGTTGATATTTTCAGGTACCTGGTTCTCAGAAGAGAAGAACTACATCTCTCAGAAGAATTTCATTGTTCTGTTCCATTTTCCGTTCAGAGGGAAGAATAAAACTGCTCTGGAGTCATGAGATTGCCCCTTCTTTCTGCTTGTCTCTGTGGTATGTGCTCCCTAGCCATCTTGCCTTCAGCACTGGAGTAAGGGCATTGGTTTTGGACACTCTCATTTTAATTATTAGCTTCAATTCCAATTATACTGTATTATATTATGTTATCTCACATTCCACTATCATATTTAGTAAATTAGTTTTCTCCCTTAGCTCTTCACTACTGTTTTGTTTTTAGGCCCATCTCCCTATCTTCTCCCCTTTTTCCCTTCCCCCTCTCCTAGGGTATTGGTCCATGGGACCCTCCAACCCATTAGTAAAGGAATTGGGCCCAACCAGCCCAAAAAACAGTGACAACTAGAGACACAGTCATGGACTTATTCTGTAAGGCATTGGCTTTCCTAAGGCTGTATAAGTCATGGTTTTTAATTTGGAAAATAAAGACATCTTTTTGAAAGAAAGATAAAAAATGGACAAACACTGTACAAAACATTTAGAAGTATATAGTTATTAGAAACAATCCTTAGCAGAAATACAGTTTTGACTACTTTGGGTCAAGCCTTTTATTGCAGCTTTCACACTGAGACTAAGAGTAAAATGAAGATCTCACATTTTAGTGATATTAATACAGTATAAACTGATTAACAACAAAGATTTCAAGAAGAATACAAGTAGAGGACCAGCACAGACACTAATTTAGGAGTGCCTTTGACTCTCCCCTCTATAACCATAAAAACATACTTTCTATTAGGTTAATAGAACAGACATTATATCTTTCAGTAGGTATGGTAATAAAACTAAGTTTAATAGCTTTCAAAAACTTCATAAATTTCGTTACTAGAATTTACTGTTCTCTATCTTTGTTGGATTAATATTGATTTTATGTTGCTGTTTCACTAGGATTATTTATGTAAGCAATAAAACTTTCAAAAGAATGATCTATGGCTCACCTAGGAGCTTCTTTCCTCCTTGCTGCTTCTGAATGTTGCTGATTTCTGTCTGGCAAGGTGGGTCTAAAATGACATGAAAAATGTTGAACATATTACACTGTATCTAGGAAGAAAAGCATATGACTAAGTTTTCATGGTTTACTACATTCTCTAATTGCTGATCTTAAAAATCACACAGATCTTGCGTTAGCAGTCACATTCTAAACTCCAAAAGAAAAGAATTAATCCAGCTTGCCACAGCTCTGGAATTGGGAAACTAAGCACAATCATGGATTTGAGCAGAAAGCAATTACCAGTTAACCCAGCTGTAAGTGAACATCTGGTCACCAGTATTGACTACTGAAGAATGTTGCAATGAAACAGTAACTCTATCACATCCTACTTCATCAGTCTACACAAATCAGTGTGACTGTGAAGCTTGCAAAAGTATTGCTTTAGAAACAGGATGGCTCTTAATTCTGACCCTTTTTTCTCTGTTAGAAGTCATGTTCAAGTTTTGTACTTCAAATATGACATTAACTAAATAAGAATTTTCTTCACTGAAATTTGCAAGACTCGGGTTCTATTCCAACAACTAAAGACAGAATTCCATGGTTACAAAGCCCCTTGTTTAGCAATCTAGTTTAAGCAATCTAATGCCCAAACTTCAGCTAAGATGCAGAAGAGGTAGTAAGTTTTCCATTGTTCAGAGCTATAGCTCTGAATCATTTAATTTTCTACTCTCCATAAGGCCAGAGTATGTTTCATGAATGGGAAGAAAATAAGACACAAATACATATCCATCACTGCTGAATAAATAAGTGAAGAAAAACCAGTGAAGCACTGATCTTTGAATCCAGATATTGCATACTACGTTACACCACTAACACAAAGGTATTTCACATTCTGAATCAGTATTAATGTTAGTGGGTTTAGTCATATGTGCGTCTTTAGCTTAAAGTGTTCCCAGACTATATTCTGATAACATCTCCGCTAAAATATCACATGCTATTAAGTTCATTTTTTCATTTTAAGACTCTCTGGTTATTTGTAATACATCTTTGGTATGTAGTTTACTCAAGGCTTCCTCGTGAAACTACTGTCCATGCACACAGAAAATAAAAACTAAGTTACTTTAAGATCAGTACGATCGGCTTAGCTTTGAACACACTACCAAAGATACCCTTTGACCAGAAATCAGTCACTATGTAAGGTAATAGAAAAAAAACACTTCAGTGGTCAAAATCCAAAGTAGCCTTTCCTGAATTCCACCAAGGAAAACAAGAATTCTCATCATGTAGCCAACAGAGAAATAATTTGGGACACAGCTGGGAGAAGCACAGGATGTACAAAAGGGTGTAGGACTGACAAAAATATAACATTCAAAGAAATCTTTCTTGTGGGAATGCTCAAACACTAGTGATAAATACGAAGTAACTGGATCAAAAATAAATCTATGGTCAACACAGAGTCTCATGGTTGGCATAGCCTGGATATACCAATAGGCCTTTGTACTATTAATGACATCTTATCTAATAGAATAAACTGCAAGACATCAATAACTACTCATTAGGAACCACTTGTTAATTTTTCTTGGCTTTATACTTTAAATGTTCTTTATATATCTCATACACTTAAAGACACATAAAACTCTAGACTGCCCTCAACTCTATTGGGCCGTATTAAATCTGTAATGATTCTTCTTAGAGTTAGGGACTTAAAAGTAGGCTCTACTTCTAAAATGCCACTCACAGGAGTATTAGTACCAGAACAAAATTCAAGGAATGCCTTTCCAGATAATCAGGAAATTTTCTGTGCATCCCCTTGAAAACAACTGGGACCTGACATCTTTTGTGGGTATTGTGTTTTCAGGATTTAAAGTATATGCTAAAGTCACATGAAGTTACATATTTCTTGGTGTGAGAAGTGCTTTGATGAGAATCGTGCTCACTATTAAGTCAGAAATATGCAGCACCTGTCATAACAAAGGTTTCTGTCTTTACTGTTATTTAAGGAGTTGAGCTTTTAATTGTACTTCAGTATTAAGTAATGTACTAGTTCATGTTTTCTACACAGTTGTATTTATAACATTCTATGGAACATTTATTTCTCAAAGAAACAGTGTTTCCAATTACTCTATAATTGAATAATTACAGCCATTCACACAAAGAAGTCCCACAGACTAGAAGGATCTATGAAAGAAGATGGGAAATACGCAGATGAAGAACTAGTCTAACAGGAAAATACATTTACTGTGTTCTGTGGAAAAAAAAATAAATTAGAATTGCATTTATACATCTTATAAAAGGGCTATGCCTACAAAAACCCTTCAGTTACAGCTACAGATCATTGGTAGTATAATTTAAAAAAAACAATACCACTAATCAAAGACTAATAAGGCAATACAAGAAAGTTACTTACCCAAAATTCTTCATAGAAGCTAAGTCTTCAAGATACACGTTTAAGCTTTGTTTCCCAGGGCAAAAGTGGCAAAACATTCTTAACAATTAATATTAAAAACACTCTTGTGCTTAGTATTGGCAAAGAAAATGGTGGGCTGGAAGCTCACCTGGTTTGTTGTAGTTCATAGCTTATAATTTCTCAACCCTTCCCAAATGATAATGCTTCCCTCTTCATTTTCCACTTAGTTCCTGATTTTGGAAAAGCTTTCTTTAGGTTTCTGAACTTAATTTAATACAAAGCAGTTTCAGTGGAAAACCAGCCTTGGGAGTCAAGACCAAAGAAGATTTATTTTGTACAAAAATCACTGTTGAGGCTTCCTCTGAAACTGAAATGAACCTGACATCAGAAAAGTCTTTCTGATAGTCTGAATACAAACAAGAGCCCTCATCATCTTCATCCTAGCCTATTTCCAGCAATGTGGCAAGAATTTTCTGACAATATCACTGTGTTGTTCTGAGTGATTTAAGAACCACTTACTTGCCATCCACACTTATTCAGTGATTGAAGTACTGATGTACACCGAGTATCCCACGTTATTAGTACTGGACTTTGAGACATCAATATTCAGCTATGTCAAAAGGTGGTGTAGGGCTTGTACGATAAAGTTTTGGTTTACAAAAAGAGGTACATTCACAGAGCAATGGGAGAAAAATTGATAGACTTGACAAAGAATATCTACAGTGCTTAACAGTAATGCCTCAAGGAGGTGCTGCTCAAATAGTGAGCCTCCAGCTATCTGATTTTCTATCTTATTCAATTACAAAACAGATTTTCCATGTTTCAGGTAGATAATATTTTATATTAGAGCCTCCAGTTTTTGACTTAATTAAAGTTGCCATGTTGTGTCTTGTCTCCACTTGCATGAACACATGAACAACTGAGGCTCTAGCTAGACAGATTTGAAGTGGTCAGTACTGCACTTCTCCTTCCTGGAAACCTCATTTATACAAGTCCACATTACATCTTTCTCTCGAACCACCTATGATCATGTTTAATATCCTGCAGTATCAAGAGACTGATGGAACAACAACAACAAAAAAATCACAATATTTACCACTATTCTGCAAGACAAACTAGTTTTAAAACCACAAAGTAGTTTTTCATTCCTGATAGGCAGAAGAGCCTGCAGGAAAAAGACATCCAAGATAAACGCTGGACTAATAGACCCATACAGAGGCCAACAGTAAATAAATACTTATGTTCCAAGCATTAATATTCCTAGTAAAAGTGGGTACTCTCCTACTCTATTTTCAAGGAGCAATGAAAAAAAAATAATAATGTAATAATAGTGATAATGATAAAGTACTAGAAGAAATAACCAATCTGTAAAAAGGCCAACAGTGAAGTGCCTCAACATTTAGACAAGAACAGATGTGTTAAACTAGCATCAAGGACCTAAGAAAATAAGTTCTGAAGCATGTGCATCAATTTTAGTTGAAACCAGAGGGCAAGAGGGACCAAAACAGGTGGGAAGACAACAAAGCACTAGCGAAGTCCAGATTTTGAAGTACTGCAGAAATGTTAAGCCACACTTACAGCGGGATGAGGCCAAGAAAAAATGCAATATGCATCACTGAGCCCTATGTAAGAAATTAAGCAGCAGCCAAAGTGGGACAGCTTTCATAGGAAGAGCAAGACAGATGAGATTTGAGTACTGTAAGAAATCGCTTGTATTGACTAGATGTGAGTACTGTGCAGTAATGGGTCTAGTGTACTTTAACTCACCATAATAAACCTCAAGCAAAAAGAAAGCACAAATAATTGCAAGTAATTGTCTGATCCCAACAGTCATGAACTGATAAATTAAAAGGAGAGAGTAAGAAGACTTCTCAAATGATGACTAAAGCAAAGATTATGGAATTTAAAAATAGTAAAATAGAATTTCTATCCCAGTATGACATACATCATTAACTAAATTTTCTATTCACTTTAAACTTGGTTAATCAATATTTCTGTAACACTGTAAATGTACGCAGAAAACACCTACTAAGTTCAATGAATAAGATAGCTGCCTTCATGATCTGAAGCCTTCTGTTAATCTCATCGTATCATAGAATCGCTAAGGTTGGAAAAGACCCACAGGATCATCCAGTCCAACCATTCGCCCTTCACCAATGGTTCTCGCTAAACCATGTCCCTCAACACAACATCCAAACGCTCTTTGAACACCACCCAGGCTCGGTGACTCCACCACCTCTCTGGGCA
>PPHD01020322.1:0-13701 GCA_002909625.1 Bambusicola thoracicus
TGACAAAGGAAACCCTGATGTGATTGCACAATTTCTGTCCCCTTCTTCCTCCACGTGTTTTGCAGTGCATGTGGTCTCAGGGAAAGAACTAAACAGGAAGGATCATCTCTCCTGGCTAGCTCTGACCGAGCAGTTCTTTGCCAACAGGAGGCTTCCTGGGTGGGATATACTGTTAGATTTATATGCCTGTGGGACAGCTGAAGTTATCACAGAGATCTCCTCTTACAGTCAGTGAAGAGAAAAAAAATTGCAGGGGATAATTTTGCTGGCCAAAGGTAGGTATTGATTCGCTCTCCGCTGATTGCAAAGCAAGTCTGAGATGTCTCGTGCCGCTGCTTACAAGTCTGTGAGAGCTGTTTTGTGCTGCTTCTTCCCCCAGTAAGTAGGGGTAGCAGCTCTTCCCAAGAGAGGATGAGGTGACCGTATCTGAGTTATTCACATACCTGAGAAATGTCATCTAAATGGAGTGCATAAAGTACAGATAAAGCAGACTTGGGATATGAGCCCTATGGAGAAAGAAACGTGCAGCACTGTGTCTCCAAGATGGGCAGTATGCTGGTCCTTGCTTGTTTCACTGATTTTAGGATAAAGGAACAAAATCAGTGTTTGGGTTATGAAAAGTATTCTGGAGGCATATTTTTACTTGAGAAAAAATGATGGAGATGAGAGTTGTCTGTAGTTGCAAGAGTCTGGTGTGTTAGAAACCATTGCGTGCTCATGGCCTCGTCCATGATTACTGCTGAGTTGCTGGATGTAGTAAGTCAAGATTAATCCCTTGTTGGATGAAAACAGCACACTTGTATGTGCACGTGCACTGCATGTGATAACAGCACAGCCAAAGCTCAAAGTAGGGTGAGATAAGCTTTCTCCATTGCAGACTGCTGTTACAGAGCAAACCCACTGGCTTCATGTTTGCAAGGAAGAACTTCTGCTTCCTGTGGTATGATGTCTTCAAAGGTGAATCTAGCTGGGAGCACTCCATTTAGTATGAGAGCCTGAGGTACAAATGAATGTACAGATGGACACTGTTTGTGACAAGACGTAAGGAGACATTTCAGTGTTAGGATCTACCCAGCCTGAACCATGGATGCTGACCTTGAGTTGGGCAATCCGCCTGTATCACACGCTGCTAAGGAAAGGTGAGGCAGGAAAATGAAACCAGTTAGAAAAGCAACACAAGAAGTACCTACGGGGTTTTGCAGGTATCCTCTCATAACCTTGCTTCATCCCAGAAGAAGAACTTGAAATAATTCTTATGACTGTACTTTGTTGTCTGTTTTTTACAGATAGAGGGATGTCCCTCAGTGGGATTGGATTTAGGAATCAGTGATACGCAGATGACTGTCGATAGGGTTTTCAGAAACTCATTATGGCAAGAGCTCTGTTTGGTGGGTGGGATTCAGCAGTCAGGGAATATGATAAGAGATTAATTACTGAGGCTGTGCGATAGGGGACTTAGTTCTGATATCTGAATCACTGCCCAGCTGAAATGCACCTCGCAGCAGCTGTAGGTCCTCGTTTGGGGCCTCCCAGCTCTTGATTTGGAAGAAATCTTCAAGGAAGTCATCAAGCATGCTTCTTATTCAGCAAACAGATCGTTTCTTCCCTTGTCCCAGAGAACACAGAAGCATCCTTCACAGCATCACTAAGAGAGTACAGACCTCGACACTATAGGGGTTGTGTAAGGAGCTTCATCTTGCGTTGCAACCCATTCTGGTGTGGTCCAGTAGAGATAGTCAGGGCTGTTTTCTTTGTATTTTTTTCTTTCTGATTTCAAGGACTTTAGAAGATAACAATTAAAAAAAGAAAAGCTGTAAGTTGTCAAAACAAATAATTTGTGCCAAAAGAATTTTAAGCTTTTCTGCCAAATATTTGAGATTCATTAAGTAATAAGCATATATTTGACAGGAAGTCCAACAGTGTGGGCAATTTCAGTTCAGCTTAACAGGAAGTGGAAGAACGCAGGTCCATTGACATTTTAAGTTATGTAAGCTGAGTAAATGTGTGATGATTTCGGATTCTGCAAGATTTAAACTGTCCAAGAACTGAAGGAGCTAAAATCTTTCATACAGAGGATGGTCAGGCACAGCTCCCCAGGGCAGTGCTCATGGCCCCAAGTTGACGGGGCTCAAGAAGCATTTGGGCAGTGCTCAGACACAGCGCTGTCAGATGTGTGGTGTGAGTTTTAGGTAGTGCTGCACGAAGCCAGGAGTTGGACTTGGTGATCCTTGTGGGTCCCTTCCCACTTCGGTTGTTCCATGCTAGTATTAGTAGAAAAAACATCAGATGTGTTGACTTTTGGCATGTTAATCCTCAGAGATGGCTGAGGAAAGCTTAATGCAAAGCAAAAGGTATGATCCTAAACAACTGAAGGACTCACAATTGACAGTTAAGAAATGAAAATGATCTCCTTGGCTTTAGCATTTACAAAGGTGGATGAAGAAAACTCCGAATGACTCAGAGTCTGCTGGCTGTGGGCTGCCTGATCCAAGGAACCGTCGTTTTATTGGCACTGCTCTGTATCTCTCATCCATGCTAGAAGTAAAATGGATGCAATTTGGACCCAGTTGGTTTGTTCCGTTACTCTCTATTATCTCAGACTGACACCAGTGAATACCTTAAGTGCTTTTTGATTCTTCCTCACCTTTGCTGAGCAAAGACATTTTTGAGTGTATTGGACTCTGAAAGCCACAGCCCTCAGTCATATCGTCCTTAGGCTGAAGATTATTTGTTAGTTAATACCTAAATTGAGAGGCATTTAGAGATGCTGCACTGAAGTGTTTAAGTACAACTGCTACACTGGTGATGATGACTCACAGGGCTCCTGATCCCATGTAGAGGGCAGTAGGAGAGGACAGTAAAATAAAAGCCATTTTGAGGAGTGCTGAAGTCAAAGGCAAGTTGAATGGCGTTCAGCCCTCTCAGTGCTGACACACATATAAGTTTTCGGGGGTTACCATGTGCATATCCAACGTACATTCTCCCTGAAATGTCATTTTCTATACCAGGAACTTACAGGGAACCAAGGCTTGGAGGAAAAAAAGAGGAAGAGAGACTCTCTGGAGCCAGGGATTCACACTGCTCAAGATTAAATTGACCCTAATGATGGTTTTCATTGCTTGTGTGAGCCTGGTTTGATCACAATCATTCTGCAAGCTAGACCAGCATCACAGTGATCCTTGAGCCCAGTGGGACGGGGGAGAGAATTAAAAAAAAGAGAATTCATGGATTGAGATAGAAACTAGGACAGAAATGGAAGAAGGAGAAAAGAGTAATAGTTACATTATTGAGTGTGTGTGTATATACGTGTGTATATATCTATATATAGCCCTTCACTGGCATGACAGTACAAGAAGCTGAGAAACTGAAATGTCTGCACAGCCCTGCTCAGCAGCAGCTAGAACGCCAATGTGTTATCTAAATTGTTTTTCTCCTAAAGCCAAAACAGAGCATCATACCAGACACTGCAAAGGAAAAATCAGCTCCCTCCCAACTGAAACCAGGACAGCGTGTTAGGCCAAGGTGTGGGCTCCTATGGCTGCAAGCAGATTGTCTTTTGTATTACTGGTTGTAATTATTGTAATAATAACCAGTAATAAAATAAGATTGTCAGTATGACAGTATCTCTGTAAACAAACAGTGGCTGCATGTCCCCTGCTGTGTGCTGGACTTGAGATGTGTGCACAGAGGAGAGCACTGGGAGAGTTTATGTGTGCTGGATTTGTTTGATCCATATCAGTCCTCTGCTAATGCACCCTGCATACACCATCTCCTCAAAGCATAGATTTGTATATTCGCATCTGCGGGGATTTCAACATGCAAACAAGCAGGACATGGAAAACACAGGCACTGTGTGGATGAGAAGTGAGTAAGGGCTTCCCACTCATCACTACAAATCCCCCTCTGCTCCGGCACAGAGCACGTGCTCCACCAGGAGCCAAGCTTGTCTCAGCTGCGCACAAAGGCAAAGTGCTGCAGTGCAATGTGAGTGGAAATCGTTGCCTTCATTTTTAAGTTGCTCTGGTGAATGTTTTCCTTTCTTTCTGTGCTTCTACAGGCATCAGGTCACATACTAGATCTGATGAAAATGGTTTTGAGGATTTACTGACAACATTTCAGATCGTTCTGACGAGATTGTCTCTCCTTTTTTCCAGTCACTGCCCTCTCCAAGTCTAAAAACTGAAAATATATTCGGTGTTGAAGGAACTGTAAAGGATAAATTTGGAAGGGACATCTCCCCATAGGGATTCATCTCTCTGCACAGTGTTTATGAGCGTGACCTGCTGGTACACTTGGGCTGCAGCCATAACTCCCTGCATCTCACTACGCAACGCAGCTGCTGGCTGCCTCGAGCACTGACATCTACAGAGTGTGTGTCACCCAGCTATTGCTTCACATCCCTCCAGACGGTCTTGATCACCACCTAATTAAAGTGCATGGCCTCTTCTGCACTCTTCAATGGAGCTGCTGAACACCGCCTCCCGTTGGTGATGTGTTTATCGTGCCTCTGAACTTCACTTTGCAGCAGACGGTCTTTGCTTCTATGCAAGAAAACTGAACGGTGGGAGTATGGAATGCTGCTGAGCCTGAGTGATGGCTTCCACTGTGTTGTGCACCCTTGCATTGTAGGGCCCTCTTAAAGTCAGATGGCCCACAGCTTTATAGTGTTGGACCAGGTTTGCAATCTGCTTCAGAAGGTGATCAACCTCTTCTCTCTTCCAGTGCAATGCCTGCTGTGGATCTTTGGGTTTGCTCGTCTGGGTAAATGGGCTACTAACAAACGTCATGCAAAATCTCAGAAATGCTTCCTCTGGAGCCTAGAAAAATAGAGAAATATGGCAATACAGCTGTGTTGACAGAACAGCCTCCTGAAGACTATTTAGCAAAGGCCCAGCCAGCCAATTTCTTATTAGCTAGCTGTTCTGCTAGCACTTTATCTCTGGCAAGGAAAAGTGTCATCGGTTGTAGTCCAAGAAAACAGCTACAGGAGGCACTGTGCTTAACACTTCCGAGGCTTCCTACATCTGAAAGAATATACAGTGTTCCTAGACTATAAATGTGGTAGTGGGACAATTTGCTGGTGAGTGCTACTGTCTTTATGTACAAAATTAATATATGTGGTTATTAGAGTGAATTATGAGATAGGGAAGTGAAGGATGAGTGAGGAAGAAAGTCCCTTTTCAGTCAAATTCACTGGGAGACTCAAAGAAACAGAGCAGGAGGTGCTGGAGGTTTATTCTGGCAGGTAGATATTAGGAGCTTGTATTATAACCAGTGGCTCATCAGTGTTTTTGAAGCAGTGTGGCCAGATTCTCCCTTCCCATTCCAGCAGTTTCAGCATATTGCAAGTAAAGCTGAAGGCATTATCTGGTAACACCTTAAGTTTTGAGAGTGGAAAAAATACAAGAGATGAGCGTGAGCTGGAGTTTCCTGCAATGTACATACATCTTTATTTTTAGAAACAGCCAATGCATTACACGTTACTCAGCACAGAGACTCTGAAACCACTAGCCAAAATGGTCAATGGGAAAATGAACTCAGAGGCTACAAGAGCAGCTACCCTTAGCAGAGGAAGGAAATCAAAAACAGGTTCTTTCCCTGAGACAGCTTCTTTTCCAGAGAAATACTGATGTTACCGATGATGAACAATGCCGTTTACTGTGTTTGCAGAAGCATTGCTGAGACTATTGACTTATTAAGCAGAAGCTGCCAAGTGATTCTTGACAGCTTGACTGAGTCCAACCAGCCAATAGGCAGAGGTGACACAAAATACGGTGTTAAGAATTGAATCCTCCTTTTGTCAGTTAGACCTGTTGACCATTTTGGTTAGTGAGCGACTGAGCCCATTGACAGAGCCTTCTGAGCACTGCCTGTGAGTAAAACTCAGTGTTGAGAAGTTCATTTTAAATTAAGAATATATTACTAATGTACAGTAAATTACAGGAGAAAACAATGCTTCAGGGACAACCAGAAACAAAGAACACCACTGCTATTGCATCCCCATGCAGCTGATTGCCTATCACTCAGCAATACTTTGATGCCTTTCAGTGGGGACAGATGAGCTCTTCTCTAGCACTTCTTTAAGATATTTGTTGTTGGGAGCTAATCGTAGGCAACCCATGCTGCAGCCTTGAGTACCCAAATCCAGACAGAACCTGGGTGAGCAGCTCCACAGAGGTATAAACCGTAAGCCTGAGGCTCTCTTGGATGCATTTCTTCCGAAACTTTCAACAAGACCCTACTTCTTCACCCACCAGTGTTGATTTGGAGTTAACAGTAGAGGTGAATTGACACTGAGTTCTTTTGGAAACCCCTTCAAAAACAGGTCATTGAAGGACCCTAATGATGAACAGGCATTGGCACAAACCATCTCTTACCATCTCTTTTCAAGCCGCTCGTGACCTTCCCATCAGCACCTGCGGCCAAAACACCAGTAGTTGGTCCCTTCCTAAGTGCCGGGGATTTCCTTCACGAGGATGTGTTTGGCTTCCCCTAATTAGAGCTGTTTCTGCCCGCTGTTCTTTGGGATCCTAAAGGAAAATGAAGTGAAGCTATCGCTGACTGCTCGGTGTGGAAGAAGCATTTCAAAGAACTCAGACACGAAGGCGAAGAAGCCCATTGTTCTCAGCATGCAGAGTTTTCTTTTCCTACTGAGCAACAATTTTGTTCAAGGCAGGATTTGTTTGTTTACAGTAAATATCTGTCACATAGCAACAGAAATATTACTAAATAATATATATAACGTTAAGCTCCTGGGTCTCGAAGCTTTTAGTGAACAAAAATCACACATTCCTGATAAAAAATGATAATAAATAATGCCACTATAACTTTTTACATTAAAAATGTCTGTACACGACTACACGATATAACAAAGTACAGTTTTATCTTCTAGGTTTGGGGTAGCATCTCTGGGTTAGCTCTTCAGCTAAATAGGGTGGAGGCAGGTAGTCCTGATCCTGCATATTTCACACTGCAGGAAAATCAGTTTTCCCAAGTCGAGATGTCCACAGCTTTGCCTCCCATTTATGTGCAACAGTGGAAGCAGCTCACAGGGAACACAGCAACACAGACATGCAGGAAGCAGCTTAGAACTGAGGTTTTGGCAGCCAGCTGTGCATACAGTGTTATCTTAACGCTTTGAAACTTCTTGCCCCAGATGGAAGAGAACAGAAGGAAATAGAAAAATAAGGACGGAAAACCTAAGTAGGAGTCTGTCTTCCTAACGGAGCTAGAAAAGATTCTTAGATGGTATGTTTTTCAGGATGGCACTTAGTGATGCATTACAGACTGACAGTCCCCTGGCCAGCCTTTCTGCTTGCTGACAGTGCCCAGAGTTTGCTCAGCTGAGGGCAGCGCTGGCCGCGTGCCAGGCGTGAGGCCTTAGAGCAGCAGAGTGTGGCCGGGCTCAGCAGTGGGCTGCAACAGTGGTCCAGGACCTGCTGTTAGCTGGGGAATGTCTCTGTAGGCCTCTCCAGCTTGCCAGGTGCTATACACACCTCCTGAAGTCTGCTCCAAGGAACCTGGCCAGGAAGCATGATAAAAGCATTTACACGAGAAGCTCTGCAGGGCAAGGTGAATCAGCAGCTCGTGCTGACCTTTCCCCACAGCAACAGTCAAAAGGCAAACACTTCTCCTGTTTGGCTAAAGAAAACAATGCTGTTTCTCTCCTGGCAGCGTTCAGCCACCAGTGGGGTAAAGCAATTGATCTCACGTGATGCCAGGGCTTCAGAACTCCTTAGGATCGGGACAGCACAGGACAGAGTGGTGGCTCATACAGAATTGGCATCTGGAAAGGAGTAACAGGAGTCCCTGTTCTAGGCAGGTTGCATCTGTGGTGTTCCTTCACAGAAACCTGCTCACACCCGGGGCAGGCTCTGATGCAGTCATACGGCTGCCCCATCCTTGCACATACGGTGCTCAGGGCCCTTCCTTGGCTCCATGGATCCGCACAGCATGTGGTTGGGCCTTCAGACAGGGTCAGTGCAGGCAGCCCCCTGACAATGCAGATGAACGGGTGTTCATTCATCTGTTGTCTGGGAATCCTTTGGGTGTCCTAAAAGGAACCTGTTCCTCCAGCTGGGCCGTTCCTCTTCTGGGATTGTGGCTAGAAACAGGACTCCTGGGATTCTGGGTCATTGTGGATGGGAAGCTTCTGGTGCTCCTGATGATGCCCATTATGTAAAACAGCGTACCTGGGAGTGGGAAAGCAAAGCTTCATTAGTGCCAGATAAAAAGCACAGGCCCACGTACAATGGGTTCCTGAAAACCCAGAATCACTTCCTCTGAATATTCATATCCATTGACTTGGCATCATTAAACTGGACGCATCCTTCCACTGAGCATACTCAGGACTTAGGCTCCTAAAGTATGGTGCTTACAGTGCTGCTGAGATGTCTGACGTAGGTGATGTGAGCATCCTCCAAATGATGTATCCACCAGTCTCAGTAGATCAGCCACAGTCTCAAGATAAAAGCTATGATATAAAATCCACTGCCTGCCTACATTTGTCCTGGTGAATATTGCTGGGGGAATTTTCCCTCTAACAACATACTAGATGCTGTTTTTCAACACTGCTAGGCTTGACTGACTTAATACAGGTTATTGTACATGCAGACATATCCACTGAAACATCTTCCCACAGGACTCCATTGCTTTGAACAACGACCATAAAACTTTCCCAAACCACGTTCGTCCTACCAACAAGATACAGACTTGATGTGAGGAACAAGAAAAGACAGTTTGCATCTGACACCAAACAGACACTCTGATTAGATGGCCGTGATGCATACAAGCCTTAATGCAAGTTTGATTTCCCATGCCAAGTGAGCCGCAGCACATGGAGCGGAGTGGCCCAGCAAACCTCAGGGACAGCAAAATCCCCACTACGAACGGTGATGGGACGAGAGCCAGGAGAGCCCTCACTCAGAACAAGGCAGGTTTTATTGGCTTGCTCAGAAGCACAACAGACAGGCACTGAAAGCTGACTTCACAGAGGACAGCCAAAGAGCCAAACCTTTTATTTTTTCTTCTGCGGGAATCAGAAAACGGTTGGGCAATTTATCAGGTGATGCCGTTTGTTACAAAACTGATTAAGCTAAAGAGGAGTCATTGAGGTGTCCCAGGATCTCTGTTGGCTCACAGGATTTGCCTGAAGCCGCTGGCATTAGATCAGCACTTCCAGCTGTTTACCCTGTGGGGAAAGAGGAGCAGTAGGAGAGCAGGAAAGAGCATTTACAGGTGGGGTATGAAGGCTGTGCTGCAGGTGTGCTGGGCATGATTTGGTAGCAGCACCTGATTCTGTACCAAAAACTTACCCATATCTCCAGGAAACTGCTAAAGGAGTCCTCTGCTGGTGACTTTGTGTGACCAGGGTTGTTCACACGTATGGTAGTTTCTCCCATCACATAAAAGTTAAAGCTGCCTGCCACATGGCACTGTTAGTGTCAGATAAAGGGCAGATTTGTAACAGCCCTGCCTCGCTTTGTGCCACCACATCTCAGCCAATCTGCATTCTGAACACACCATTATTTCTTCAGGCATCAGTATCAGTGTGAAGCACATCTCAAAGAGAAAGCACAGCAGCAGCTGAGAGTCACTTCTGCCTCACCTATATGAGCACAGCCCATGTGCTCAGCTTGCCCAGAAGCCATGCACTGCAGGGTCTGTCTCCCCAACCAGAAAGCAACGCCTGGACCCTGTGTGTGTGGGCTAAATGCTGCCAGAGAGATTTGTCAGCTAGATCCGAGTAATAATATGAAGATAGAATCTGTGAGCCAGGAAAAAAACGAAGAGATTTAAATGCATTAAATAAGTTATCTGCAGCAAATTAGTTGCTCAGTTTTCCTGCCTATAATGAGTTCCTAGATGGGATTTATATATGTATATATGGTGGGCAAAGCTACCAGGCTTGATTACAGGCAGCATCCCACGCTGCCCCTGCACCTGGCTGTGCCCTGAGTGAGGAGCAGCATCACTCCATGTCCCTGCTGTGCCACCTGCCAGCTTCACTCGGATCCGAACACTGCCACCCAGCCACAAACCCCAGGGATCAAAAGGCACTGCTACCCATACAGGGACCCTGCAGCAGGCGTTTCACATACTTGCCAAATGGTACTTTAATTGTGACAATGGCCAATTTGGAGATAATTACTTCTGTATCTCCTGCTGTTTCTGACAGTCCAGTGGACTCTTTAATTAACTGCTTGGATTAGCTCTCAGCTCAGAGTGGGGAGCTGTGTGGTTTTACCCCCCGTAGGCCCACGACCAGAACACAGAGCTCCAGCACCGTTCTGGGAGCTCAGCAAGAGCTGGGAAGGACGCACCATCGGGACGCAGCGCACACTGTGCTCCCTGCAGATCCAGCCCTCGCACCACCTTGCACAGCTCCTTCTGGAAGCACAGCCAAAGGTGCTGTTTTTTGGCTTCCCCAGCTGTAATGAAGGAGTTGCCATCCCCACAGAGCCCTCTGGGCTACCGAAGAGCACAGGACTCTGGTATGTACCAGAGCCATAAGGATAGTGCTGCTCATTAATAACCAGTGAACTGATGACAAGGGGCAAACACAGCCCTTCCCAGCTAGAGCTGACTCACTGAGGGGCTAAGGGTCTGCTGCACCTCCTGCCCTTTGCCTGTCCGTGAACACTGGGCTTCATTTTGCCTCGTCAGCCTCTGCCTCTTTAACCTTGGCCAGGAGAAATAATTTTGCTTCAAAAGCCATAATAATAGCACAGAAAAAATGGGAAAAAATGAATGGCCCCGACTGCCCAAGCATGGCAAAGCGGTCAGCTGGGCTAAGGCAGATTAATGGGGGGAGCAGCGCTGTCACAGAGCGCTGTAGGGGCACAGCTGTCCCCACTCTCTGCTTAGTGATCCTCTCCCAGTGCATCTGCTCACATGATTAATTGCTTCCATTTCTGAGCTGGCAGAAGGTGGTTCCTGCTGTCCTGGTGTTAGATGGGGACTCAGGTGAGGTTTTTGCATTGCTGAGGGCTTGGCTGGGGCACAATGGCCACAGACTCTGGGGACAGTTAGGCACCAGCCATAGAGAAAGCTGATGAGCACCAAGATTCTTTGTATTTGTAAATCCTTTTGGTAACCCGTATATTGTAAATGCAGAATGAGTCTTTAAGCTCCTCCGTAAGGCAGGAAGCAGAGCTTCAGTTGTCAAGTTCTTATAAACCGAAAAGAACTCATTGGCTTTTTATCGAGAAGTGAAATGGATCTGTGGGTTTTGTGGCACCAAAAGGCCTTCTGAATTTGTGCTGGTTTCTCTGGGTTTGTCTTCTAAACAAATATGATAAGCAATAACTCTGGAAAAGTGGCGGGGGAAAATTCTCACGTAGGGGTATTGCAGGCTGTTGTTCTTTGGGAAACGTCCTTCGTTAGTGGTTTTAACACCTGTGTGTGTGTGTGTGTGTCAGTTGGTTGCACTCTAGACGAAACACTTCCATTTAAAGCAGGCATTAAATCTCGACAAAACAAAAATCGTGAATAATCCGTATCCGCGTCCTCCTGCCAGCAGCGCTGTGGTCCAAATTAAAGCAGGAATCTGTTGTGCTGAGCTCTGCCTGGCTGCTTCAGAAGACAACCCGCTCCCTGTAAAAACGTACCAGTGAAGTTCATTTACAGCTAGGAGGCTGAATAGAGCGGGGTGGTCGTTTAAGGGAGGTCGAGATATCAGAGAAATGTGTGAGGACAGAGGCACGGATAGGTCAGAAATAATAAGCTGTGAGCTCAAATCAGAGTGCTGTAGGAAATGCTTTTCCCACTCGCCAGAAATTCTCCCAGGCACACGCTGCGCCAGCCGGGCAGCCCTATGTGTTGGTTCCCACCAGAACCAGCGTTTCAGAGGGGAGCTGCTTCTCTGAAGCCCTCATAGTCAGAACTCAGGAAGATGTTTTCTGAACATGGCAGAAAATATTGACATTTCTGGTTGCTCTTAGTGAGCACAGCCACCTTTCCCACTGCTCTCCCATTCCTTGGTCCCGCTCCTCTCCAGCTTAGCCTCCACTAGTTTCTTCTGAGTTTGCCTGCAAAATTCTGATGATTGCAGGGCATGGCTGTGGGGTAGCAGTGCTGCCAATTGCTCTGATGCAGAAGAGCAAAGCTTTCAGCTGTAGGAGAGCTGTAATTGTTCTGAGCAGACTTTTCACTGAAGCAGATCTCCTGGTTGCAGTGGGGTGCCTGGAGGTAACCCGGTCAGGAGTGCTCATTAGGAGGTGTGAGGGCCAGGAATTAGAGCTTGGGTAGCACCAGAACTGCAGAAATAGACGCTCCTGCAAGAAACCTTGACGTTGTGTCCTACTTTCATCCACATTCAGACTGGATCCTGAAATCTCAGTGTGGAAAAAAATAAAAGAAATGGGGCAGGAAATCTCAGAAATGAAACACTGCAAAGGGGGGTGAAGAGCAAAGAAATGTCTGAGGATGCACGGAGTGCCTTGGAAGGCAGTGTGGTTAGGAAAACAAGATTTTCAGAGAAGAAAGAAGCGTTCCCAACTCCATAAGGAAACCTGCAGTTAGTTGCAGGTGCACTCAGTGAGTACTCATTAGGACTAGAGGGAGAAAATATGTCACTAGGCAGGTGTGGAAGATGGTAAACTGTGATAAACTATGAAGACTTTGGTCTTGACTCAAGTCACTTTTGACAATGGGCACTACCATTATTGAACCTTGGATATTTGACGGTGGAAAGTAGAGGTGGAAGCTGCCTTTAGCCCCATTGTAGTGGAACAGAGCCTCCAAAACACATAAAGAACTGCACCTTCTCTTGAAAAACGTGGTTTCCAAATTCTCCCTTTTTTCTTTGTCACAGATGAAAGTCCCTTTGATGCTTTGCCATTGACAACACACAGCACCATTGCTTTTGCTTCACGCTCAATATGGTGACCATCTCTCAAAGCTCTGTTTCTTTCAGGTGGACTTACAAAGTGCAAGTAACTCTCTTCAACATGAAATTGGGATTGCAGTTAACAATCACTTGGCAGACCAGAGCAGGTTATTTTAATGAACACATCATTCTGAAATAAGCCTTCCACCATCTGTTCAGCTCTGTAATTATAAACGCAAACAATGTAATTCATAAACGCACTAAAAATGTACAGGAAAAAGAGAACAGCTTAAGATGAGTGCTTGTTAGCTCTTCCAGACAGTGATGCATCTGCCTACTTGATTCCTGTTTCGGGAACAGGTAGAGAACACTCTTTTAACTCTGCACATTATGGCAGTCACTAACATACAGTAAACAACTGATGGCAGATGATGGAAGTGCAGTGCAGTGATCGTGGCTGGCATCATGATTTGCCATGCCTACACCAGAAGGACCCGAGGAAGATGGTGCAGACTGTTCTGTGTCTCAGTGGATGAGGAGTGAACCTTGAACGCATGTTTCAGAATGGCAGCACTGAATGTGCCCATGGCACTGGAGTGCCCTCCAGCGCTGCGGGAGCTGAGCGTAAGCAAAGGTGACTGTGCTGTTTGCTCCCTGAAAAGATGCTTTCTGCGATTTGGAAAATGGGGAAATCGGAGGAATATTCAGAAAGCTGGGAGGAGTGAACACCAAATCCAACAATCTCTGGAATTTGCTGTTTTAATCTGTGACATTTTTCACTTTGAAAAAGGCCAAATATAGTCATCTTTTCCCTAAACCTGAAATACACAAAATGTCAACATGAAATGTGAACGAAATACACTGTTGTGCTT